>MU779012.1:105824-118822 GCA_026770625.1 Nicotiana glauca | reverse complement strand
ATCTAATTACTAGTTTCCTAGCCCTAAATCATGAAATCAAAGTAGAAACTAAGGGTTTTGGGTAGAGTTAGGGCTTTGGGGATTTTGGACGATTCAACCTCACTTTGGGGTCGAATCTTAAAACAAATTATATATTTGAACTCGTGTGCGTATGGGTGAATTTAATTTGGTTCGAACCTCGGGTTTTGACTAAGCGGGCCCGGGGTCGGTTTTTGTAAATTTTGGGCAGAAAGTTGGAAAGATTTTATTTAGGCATTTGGGTTGGATTGTTGAGTATTAATGATGATATTAAATCAATTGTGTATAGATACGATCGAATTGGAGCTAAATTCGAAAGGAAATGCATTGCTTAAGGATTGAGTTGGCCGTAAAACTTCGAGGTAAGTGTTTGATCTAACTTTGGCTTGAGGGAATAGGATTAGGGTGTTTTGATTGCTATTTGCTAAATGATCGAGTGCGGTGTATAGGCATGGTGACGAGTATCTATATACCGGTGTCTAGCATGACCGTGAGTCGTAAATGCTTTTAATTCGAAAGATATGACACAACTGTCTTGTTAAATTGATAAATTCCATGTAAAGTGTTGGAAAATAACGAAATGAACTAAAAGAGTTTGTGAAGCAATGATTTCCCTTGCTGGGACGAGTAGACTGTTACAATGTAATTCTCCCTTGGCGGGATAGTTGGGCTGTTAGTTGTACCCTTGTCGGGTTTGACTGTTATGTTGATGTTTTTCCCTAATGCGACCTCCTTTGGAGAGATTATCAATGTTATTCATTATATTATGGGATCATGTGGCATGCCGACCACTTATGAATTATATTATGGGATCGTGTGGCATGCCGACCACTTATGAATTATATTATGGGATCGTGTACCACGCCGACCACTTATGAATTATATTATGGGATCGTGTGTCACGCCGACCACTTATGAATTATATTATGGGAATGTGGCACGCCGACCACTTATATTATACATTATGGGATCGTGTGGCGCGTCGTCCACTGTAAACATATGCATCATGAAACCCGGAGTAGATCTGCTGTTGTTATTTTATGTTCCATTTTCATCTAGTACTCCCCGATAGCATGTCCCCTCCTAGCTTTACTTTGTATTATCTTATTACTGTTTTCTCGTACTGTATATTATATTTGCACAGGTTAATTGTGGTAGGTCCTGTCTAGCCTCGTCACTACTTCGCCTGGGTTAGGCCAGGCACTTACCTGCACATGGGGTCGGTTGTGCTAATGTTACACTTCTGTGCCTTTTTGTGCACAGATGAGGAGGCAGCTTACGGACCGCTGCAGCAGTTCTAGACCGGGAGCCGACCTTCAGCCCAGAGACTCTCAGGTAGCTTAGCTGATGTCCGCGGGCTCGGAGTCTCATCTATGATATTTTAGTTTGTTTATTTGTATCGAGACAGACTCTTTTGTATTTTCTTTCAGACTGATGTTTTTAGTACTCCTTAGTAGTCCGTGAGTGGTGACACCAGATACTAGGTAGAGGTGTATTTTGAAACATCCGCATTTTTATATCATTTTTGTTAAAACTAAAGTCTTCCGCACTTATTTAATTATTGTTAGAATAATATGTTGTTGAGGGTGGATAAAGAAATGTTGTATTGTTTGGCTGGCCTAGCTACATTAGTAGGCGCCATCACGACGCCCGATGGTGGGATAAATCCGGGCCATGACAGTGAGATTTTGATCCCGGTGTCAGAATGAAATTCCAAGAGTAGTTGTAGCTTCATTGTATTATTTGGGATGTGTGTGCAAAATTTCAGGTCATTCGGACATCGTTTGGTCGGGTTTTTGATCGAAAGTGTATTTCAGAAGTTTTTGGAAACTTAGGCTTGAATTCGATGAGTTTTGGGTAATTTGATGTTGTTTGAGGTGCTTTGATTATTGGAACAGGTTTGAATGATGTTATGAATTATGTTGGCAGGTTTGGTCGGGTACCCATGAGGCTCGGATAAGTTTTGGAGGAGTTTTTGGAAGATTTTTCCGTTTTGAGCATAAGCGTGTAATGATCCAAAGGTCCATTTTTAGTTCTAGAGATTGAAATTTGATTTTGAAACTTCCGGAATTTTGACAATGAATTATAGGAACGATCTGGAAAGTTTGGTTTAATTTCATCAAGTCGTGATTGGGTTTTTGACGCGAAACATGTGTTAATTGTTTAACGAGCATAATGGATATCTCACTGAGCAAACAAGCTCCGAATTGAGTTTCGGTTGAAGGGATATGTTTGTATTATTATTTGTGACTCATAGGAATAAGAATCATCAAATTCTGAGGTCCCAGGCCCGAAAAATAAATTTTTGAGTAAAATTATTTTCTGAAAATATTTAAGAAAAATGGAAATGGAATTTGATTAGAAAGTGATGGTATCGGGCACGTATTTTGGTTCTGGCACCCGGTACAGGACTTATATATGGTTTAAGCACTTTATGTAAAGTTTAGTTGAAAACGGACGTCGTTTGACGTGTTTCTGACTCAAAATGGAAAATTTGATGTTTTATGAAATTTGAAAGAATTCTTGAATTTTAAAGCTTAATTCGTGGTATATGACGTTATTTTGGCGATTTGATCGCACGGTTAAGTTCTTAAGATGTTGTTGAGTTAGTGTATGTGTTTGGTTAGGAGCCCTGAGGGCTCGAGAGTGTTTTGGAGGTGTCTCGGAGTGATTTCGGACTTAGGAAAATTGCAGAAAATAACAGAAATAATACCCCATGAACAGTGACGTGAACAGTGCCGGACAGAATGTTAAGTTCTGGAAATGGGACTTAGAACTCATTTTCCATTTTTACCGATTTGGAGCTTAGATAAGGCGATTCTTCGGGAGATTTTTGGAGAGAACAATGGGGTAAGTGTTCTTAAATCAATTTTGGTTATATTACTTGAATCTATTACTAGTTTGGCGTTTAATCCGTAAATTTTGATAGAAAAGGTTAGAAAACCCTCTTGGATAGAATCATGGATTTGAGGGTCGAAATATGATGGGAATTGGATAATTTTTGTATGGTTAGACTCGTGGCGAGATGAGGAATCCGATGATGTTAATTTTCTAATTTTTCGAGACGTGGGTCTGGGGCTCGGGTTTTCGCTAATTTTGAGAATTTTGGAATTTTTTGATTATTTGGATTGGGCTTTGTTCCCATAACATATTATGACGTATTCGTTCTAATTTTGGATAGATTCGATGCACGTGGAGGCCAATTTGAGGGGCAAAGGCGTCGCGAGTTAAAGAAATAGCCAGTTCGAGGTGAGTAATGTTTTTAAATGACATCTTGAGGGTTTGAAACCCGGGATTTGCACACTATAGTGCTGTATTGAGGTGACTTGCACGCCGGATAGCGAGCGTGGGGTAGAGCACCATTGGGGATTGTGACTTGGTCCATCCCGATTGAAGAAATTACTGTATATTTGACTAAAATTACTTGTTATCATCATAATTTGGGTTGATTGCCATATTTGGCCTTCGTGCCAATTATTTGAACCCTTCGGGGATTTTTGTTGATAATTCCTCACTGATTTAATTATATATTTATATTCAGTCATGTATTTTCCACTGTTTTAAAAACTCAGCCAAGTTTTTATGCCTTAAACACTCGAAATGATATTACTAAAAATATTTTTGGGCTAAGCATCATGTTTTATTGTTGCCCGAGTGGCTTATGTAATTATGTTGACGGATTAAGGCCGAGGGCCTGTATTATGAGGAAATATAGATCGGGTTGCGCGTCGCAGCGGTTACTATATGATATTGTTCTGAGAGTGAGCCCGAGAGGCGGATACTGTTCTAAGTTACTGATACTGAGCCCAAGGGGCAGATTTCTACTTGTCATTTTGATACTGAGCCCGAGGGGCAGATTTCTACTTGTTATTTTGATATTGAGGCCGAGAGCCTGGTTGATTATATTGATATTGAGGCCGAGAGACTGAATGATGCCACGAAATGGCTTGATATTATGCTTGGGCTGTAGGATCCCCTACGGAGTCTGTACACACCCCCAGTGAGCGCCGTCGACGATAAATAAATGGATGGCTCGGGCTGCACGCCGCAGTGGGTACCAGAGTGTACTGTCATATGCATTGCATTGCACTCATGCATTTGTTCATATATGTATTATCTTTCATAATATTTCTGCACTTTTATTTCATTGGCTTTTATGCTACTTCTTGCAATAATTACCTGATATCCTGGCGTTATTTGTTAACGGAGCATTGTACCCGAGGGGCTAACTTCTGTGCTTGTTTGCACTACTTATTTTGCATTCATTTGCTTAACTGTTGGAAAAAGAAATTTTCAAAAGAGGTTTTAAACTGAGCTAAGATATTTCTAAAGATTTCACAGTTTTATTATTTTTCTCAAAGGGTTTACACTGCTCCTATATAGCATGATGGCTTGCTTTACGTGATTTCTTACTGATCAGTTGTTATTTACCCTTATTGCTTACTGAGTTGGAGTACTCACTTTACTCCCTTCACCTTATGTGCAGATGCAGGTATTTATACACCCGGCTGCGGGTTTTGGTGATTGGAGGCAAGGTTATCGGAGTTTTAGCAAGGTGGATGTCAGCGTTCGCAGCATCGTTTTTCTCCCTTTTTGTTCATCAGTCCTGTTTTGTATATTTCAGACCTTGCAGTTGTATTTATACTTTAATAGATGCTCATGACTAGTGACACCCCGATGTCGGGTTGAGTTGGGTTGTTATTCCGCATGTTTATAGAATTGTATTGTTGACTACCTAAAGGATTGGATTATTCATCCTTATAAATGACTTATTGATTTATTAAACGGTTAGAACTAAATTTGAGTAAGCGTCAGCTGGCCTTGTCTTCACGAGAGGCGCCATCACGACCGGGTTTGGGTTTTGGGTCGTGACTAGTTGGTATCAGAGCCAAGGTTACTTGGTCTCGCGATCATGAGCAGGTTTAGTAGAGTCTCGTGGATCAGTACGGAGACGTCTGTATTTATCCTCGAGAGGCTGCAGAACCTTCAGTAAAAACTTTATATTCTTTAAATTCTTATCGTGCGTCCTTGATTCAGCTTGAAAAGTAACTCTTACATTTCCTTCCACGTGATCGGTATTAGATGTGCCTTGATGTCTTGTAATTCCTCGATCGAAGGGCGAGACGTGATCTCTGTGAGTTTGATGTTAGGCCAGTCTGGAGGACTTGAGGTCAGATCTTTACCTATGGCTTGAGCACTGAGGTGCTGATGGTGTGAGCAAGTGTTTTGAACTTATATGTCCGGTATTGTTCCTATTAGTGGGAATGATGGTTGGATAGCTAATCAATAAGTATGTTAGTACTGCGAGATGTATCTATATGAATTGGAAGTGACGAGGAAGGGCTGCAGGATGATAGATAAACTATTAAGTGTTTGATTTTCATTGTGATTGGATGTGTAGCCCCGAGTTATGGGTGCGTGAAGAATCTTTATATGTCTCCTATTTGGAGTGAAGTAAATTTCATGTTACGGTATGAGTTTCGACTCGGGAAGATTAACTGACTGTGTAATATGTATGATAGTGGAAGGAATACAAAATGTTAATTGGAGGCAAAGCATGTGGGTTATCTCCTGCGGAGTATTCTAAGGTGGTGTGACCCTTATGTTGTCTATTAGAAGATCTTATTTACAAGTGAAGAATTTGTGTTGAAATCTAAATTGGGCCGCCTAGAGAGTGGGCTTAACTATTGTGTGAGTGAATGCAAGAATTGCATAAGAGTTAAAATTCCAGATGATTTGTGTTTCCACAAGCTTATGAAGGAGTGAGTTTAACCTCACAATGGTATTACGACAGCAATAGAGTGTATGCGTTACGATTTACTGAGTGTGTTTTGATCTATGGCTTTGAGCCAAATTGGGGAGTTTGCTATTAATTAAGTTGATTGCATGGTTAGGTGCTATATTGGTTCCGGTTTGAGGCGTGTTGGTGAGTCTGTTATGGCTTACGGAGATTAAGGTCGATCAGGCGGTGGCCAGGCTCGTTTTTATGCTATTCCAAGCAGGACAGATGTTATTGCTTCATATGCCGTTATTATAGGTATTGTTCCAGTCTACCACAAAGATGCCTCTGTATTATTCGATCCCAGTTCCACCTATTCTTATGTGTCATCATATTTTTCTCATTATTTGGGTACACACCGGGAGTTTCTTTCTTTACCTATTCATATATCTACCCCGGTAGGCGATGCTATTGTTGTGGACCGTGTGTACCGGTCATGTGTTGTGATTATTGAGGGTCTGGAGACCCGAATTGATCTATTGCTATTGCGCATGGTGTACTTTGATGTTATAATGGTCATGGATTGGTTATCTCTGTGTCATGCTGTTCTAGACTGTCATGTTAAGACAGTTACTTTGGCTATGCCGGGTGTACCGTGGATCGAGTGGCGTGGTGTGACTGATTATGTTCCTAGAAGAGTAATTTCCTTCCTAAAAGCCCAACGTATGGTTAGGGAACGTTGTCTGTCATATATAGATTTTGCGCGATATGTTGGAGCTGAGACTCCTAGTATTGATTATGCCCCAGTTGTGAGGGATCTTCCTGATGTTTTGTGGCTATATTTATTTTTTTGGGGTTGGTGACCTACATGGCCTGGTCAAGCCAGAGGAACCCTGTTTTGATAAATGGGTTATGTGCGAGCAGATTTGAAAGTTTTCTTGATGGTTTTTACCATAGTTCGAGCCGGATATCTTCTACCGGTGCGCGAAATATATTGTATATTATGAACTCCTCCTAAATGGGGGCAAATAGAATATTTCTAACTGCCCGAAATGAAATTTTCCTACAGCCCCGAAATTCTAATGAGATTTTGTGTTTGCAACAAGATGGCATGATAGACGCTGTGTATGGTACATGCTTAATATTTTCATGTGCAAGGTGGCAGTTCATTCTTAAAGGGAAGGTCATTAGTTCTGGATGGAATAGCCAGTTTCAAGTATTTAGATGTATGATATAACTGGTCGGTAAGACCTGAGAAGGGTGCACACTATATTTTAACTAACAAATGTCTATTGGTATTGCAACACCCACTTGGTTGATCGACTGCCAATATTTCGGTCTTACTATGTAATCAGGAAAAAAATATTGAAAATAATTATCATGAATTGATCGTACTTGAGGGAAGTGTCAGTCATTTGAGTGCTGAGGTTGTGATCAGTACGGTGCTTTATGTGATCTACAAATTTGGAGATGGGGAATTCTCAAAATATACTATTTCGGGATTGTGGCGTGTTTGAGATTGGATGCACTAGTCGAGCTAATTGATGGTGATAACTATGCATTGTAAGCGCGAATATATGTGAGGTTTGAACCTACGTGCAAGAACCGAGCCAATATTATGCTTAGAAGATGTGTAGCCTATGATATGTCTAGAGTGGGATATTGAGCATAAAGGTATAATGTTTCTCGTATTCGAAACTTTGTTAAGAACTATCTGGACTATACTTAAGATTTCCAAGATGCTAAATTCCAAAACAAACTTGGTAATTATTAATTCTGTGTTAATTTGCTAATTTGAGCTGTGACAGTATAGTATGCTCATGCCTACGATATATAGTGTTATTTATGCCAGTCCAGGAGCATGAGAATCGTATTTAAGTTAGCATATAAATGTGTACTTGTTGGATTGCTCCTATATGATACGCTTGGACTGGAGGTCTGTGACCGTGCCAGGTGAACTAGTGTCTGAATAGGGTCGCGCATGGAAACTAAGTTATATGGAGGTATGACCTTGCGGTTAGATTCGGGTGTTCTGTTTCTATGATGTGAGATGGGTTCTCAGCCTTCTGTTGTGGTGGTACTAGTGAGCTTGTGGTACAACTCCTTCATTTGAGTCATTTTTTTCATGAATTTAGTATACCCGGACTGTTACTTATTGGTGCACGTATTGTGTGAGTTGTGGCTTAGTCCTGTATTAATGTGTAATGTTGTATTAATGTGTAATGTCACCAGAGTAGTGTGTTGATAAGATGAGATCGTTGGGATCTTTAATGAGTACGAGCGGATTCGATTTCAGTATGTTGGAAGGATAATATCGAGCATCGACTCAAAAATTTGATGTAGTATTTGCTAAAGGAGAAGTGGTTTCTTGAATGGTTGTATGAGAAATGGTGATGGCTCATTGCGTGTTTTAGTTATCAGTTGCAGTATATGTAAAGGTATTGGAAAGAAACTTTAGTTGATAAGAGTTTTCTATCGGCATTCAGGTGTTGTGTGCAGCTGCTGTGAATGGAAGTTATCGCTACATGTGTTTGAGTTATGTGGAATATCAGGTAATTGCACCTGAGGTTGCAGGTACAGGTTATTACAGCTGATTCGGGCTTGTTCTGAATATAGATTGGAGGTTTTGAACTGGTGTATGATTTCGGAAATGGAAATGTGGTTCTAAGGTTTATGGGCTAGATCGGATTGCAAAAATTTTAGTTACAATGTGTTGTCGTACCTATATGAGATAGGGTGACATGGAATCAGCTCGGGTTTATGCATGGTAAGGTTATTCAGTGATTGTTTAGATTTTGGAACAACTTTGGGCACATTGAAGGATGAATGTTTGTTTAAGTTGGGGAGGATGTGACGACCGGACCCGTCATCTCATGAGTTACCACCCCATTCATCCCATTTTCTATTTCTACATGCTTCGTTATCCGTTCATATGTAGTCGAGTTGATTTGGAGTGATTTTGAGAAGAAATGAGACACTTAGTCTCTTTAAGGAAGGCTTAGTTTGGAAAAGTCAACTGGGAGTTGACTTATGTGTTAGAGGGATCGGATGTAAATTCCGATGATTCGATTAGATCCGAGAGGTGATTTGTGACTTAGGAGTGTGATCAGAAGTGGTTTTGGAGGTCCGGTGTAAAATTAGGCTTGAATTGGCGAAGTTAGTATTTTGGCGAATTTCGGTTAATAGGTGAGATTTTGATCTCGGTGTCAGAATAAAATTCCGAGAGTTGATGTAGTTTCATTGTGTTATTTGGGATGTGTGTGCAAAATTTCAGGTCATTCAGACATCGTTTGGTCGGGTTTTTGATCGAAAGTGCATTTCGGAAGTTTTTGGAAACTTAGGCTTGAATTCGATGAGTTTTGGGTAATTTGATATTGTTTGATGTGTTTTTATGATTGGAACGGGTTTGAATGATGTTATGAATTATGCTGGCAGGTTTGGTCGGGGTCCCATGAGGCTCGGATAAGGTTTGGAGGAGTTTTTGGAAGATTTTGTTGTTTTGAGCATAAGCATGTAATGATCCAAAGGTCCATTTTTAGTTTTAGAGATCAAAATTTGATTTCGAAGATTTCGGTATTTTGACAATGAATTATAGCAGCAATCTGGAAAGTTTGGTTTAATTTTATCAAGTCGCGATTAGGTTTTTTACGCGAAACATGTGTCAATTGTTTAACGAGCAAAATGGATATCTCACTGAGTAAACTAGCTCGGAATTGAGTTTTGATTGAAGGGCTATGTTCGTATTATTATTTTTGACTCATAGGAACAAGAATCATCGAATTCCGAAGTCCCAGGCCTGAAAAATGAATTTTTGAGTAAAATTATTTTCTGAAAATATTTAAGGAAAATGGAAATGAAATTTGATTAGAACGTGATGGTATTGGGCCCGTATTTTCGTTCTGGCACTAGGTAAAGGTCTTATATATGGTTTAAGAACTTTATGTAAAGTTTGGTTAAAAACGGACATCGTTTGACGTGTTTCGGACTCAAAATGGGAAATTTGATATTTTATGAAATTTGAAAGAATTCTTTGATTTTAAAGCTTAATTCGTGGTATATGATGTTATTTTGGCAATTTGATCGCACGGTTAACTTCGTAGGATATTTTTGAGTTAAAGTATGTGTTTGGTTAGGAGCCTGATAACTATGAACTGTACATGTTTTATACCCCTTCTTACCTGAGCTTTGTGCATAAATTGCTCTAGATTAGTCTTGAATTGCTTACAAGTTGCGCTTGATTGCAGGTTTGAGCGACTAGATGATAAATATCACAAATCGGCTCAAAAAGGAGTGAAATCTGCCAAGCGTCAATAGATGATTGAAAGTGGGAAATAGGTGACCTGCGCGGACCGCACTGTTTTGATGTGTGGCCGCGCAGGAAAGTTCTGAGAGCTGCCAAGTTCAAGCCTGACCTGCGCGGTCTGCACTGCTTTGCCACGCGGCCGCACAGAAAAGTTCAGAGAACCATCAAAAGTGAAGAAGATCCATGCGGACCACATCCATTTCCACGCGGTCCGCACTGATGAGTGATCAGAGGCTCAGCAATTCAAGGCAAAGTCCCCCACGGTCGCACACCAAAGTAGTGCGGTCCGCGTGGGTGAAAGTTCAGAGAGTCAACAATGGGACAAATTCTACTGTGCGGCCGCGCACCCTTTCCACGCGGTCCGCATGACTCAACCTATGCGTCCGCGTGGCATTTCTATGCCTTCCGCATCCCCAAGTCCAGAAGCACGGATCTGAAGACCATTTGCCCTACACGGCCGCATGTCATTTCTATGCGGTCCGCGCCAGACCTTCAGGGGTATTTTTGTCCGGTTTTTCCTATGTAGTATAAATAGAACATTTTACTTTTTAAGGTCAAGTTTTGTAATCTGTTTTAGCAGCTGAGCACGAGACACTTCGTATTAGCCTACTTTAGGCAATTTTCTCTTGTAATTAATGTGGATTCAAGTAGATTAAGCTTGTAGTTAATGATTATGGTAATTTCTTCTATTATTTCTTCTATTTTTACTTATTCCATGTCTAGCTAAATCCATTAGCTAGGGTTGTGGCTCAACCCTAGTGTGAGTAATTAATGGGTGTTTTTGCTTAATGCTTGGATGATGTTGGGTGTTTGGTAATTGGGTTGATTGTATGTTTTCACTTAGATTTGGTGGTTGCAAACACTAACTCTAGCTTAGTAGGTCTTGACTCTTCTTGAGAAAGAGAGTCTATGACCTCATAATTAACCCAACACGGATTTGGGATGGACCCATAAGAATGGTAGTCCCAAGTAACGAGTAAAATCTTGAGAGAGTAATTACCCCACTTGAACCTTAAAGTGGCTTGGGCAAATTAGCCTGCCCAATTGGTCACGAGAGAGTCAATTGGGCAAAATCACTCTCTCTACCGAGAGGTGTGAGAGTGAGTGCTAAAGTGCAATGGTTATCCATATTCCCCTTAATTATCATCCTTGTATTAAAATTCTATACCCGTTAATTAGTCACCCAGGTGAGTGCTACGACCCTAGTGCTTTTCTCTTATTGCATACAACTAGCATTATTACTTAGCATAATTTAGTTTACAACTGTAGTTGATAAATTTAGTTGTTAAACAAAAGGAAAACCAAAAATGATAGAAGATCAAATAGAAGCTAAAACGCACTTCTAGGCTTAGCAAATACTCAACTCCAATTTGAAGCTCTCTGTGGAAAAATCGACCCTGATACCACTATTGGGTAAAAGTAGTTAGCGCCCACTCTTTCTTAGGATTGAGTTTGCACCGATCACTTTTTGGCACGGTTGCCGAGGATCTTACGGTGTTGACTATTTGTGTAGTTAGTTTTGTGTTTTGCTTCTCTTTCCTTCTTTTTACTAACATTATTTGTGTCAAACCAACAGGTACACATGGCTTTAAACGGGAATGTCCCTCTTGACAATGTGGTCGCGGGGGAGGAGGTTGATGATGTTGAACAAGAGGAATACCAGGTACCACAAATACCACGGAGAGGTAGAAATTCTAATGCAAATCCTAATGATGCAATTCCAGACCCTCCTCCGCCTCCACCAAGAGTTTCTCCAAGGGTCCTTCCTAACCAAGGTTATGCAAGTGCCATAGTTCCTCACCGAATCCGGGCGGGGAATGTTCAAATCACCAATGTTATGTTGACACTTCTCGAACAAAGAGGGTATTTTACGGGCGCCTCCGATCAAAATGCATACAAGCACTTGAAGGGATTCGTAGATACTTGTTGGGGAACTAAACAAACCAATGTGTCCGAAGATGCTTTGAGATTGAGGCTTTTCCCGTTCTCTCTTCGGGGTAAAGCGCTCGATTGGTTGGAGAGGTTACCGAATCATTCAATCACTACATGGGATGGATTGACGGACAAGTTCATTGCCAAGTTCTTTTCTCCAAGTCATATGGCGGCGCTCCGTGATGAGATTTTGGCCTTCAAGCAAGAACCAACGGAGCCTTTGCATTAAATATGGGAGAGGTTTAGAACTATGGTCAAGGAGTGCCCAAATAATGATATGAATGATGTGATGATTCAACAAACGTTCTATAGAGGCATCAACACAACAAACCAATGCATTGTGAACCAATTGGCGGGTGGAAATTTTATGAAGCTTCCGTACAATGAAGCATGTGAAGTGTTAGATGAAATGGCCGATACTTCTTCGGCATGGCAGAGTCGGGTAAACGTTCCTCAAGGTGATCCTAATGTTATACATTTGCATAAAGAGTTGCATGATCATGGCCAAGCCATTGCCGACAACAACTATGTTCAAGGGGGTGGAACAACAATGGTGGTCAAGGTAATCTGGGGCAAGGCTTTCAAAGACCCCCGATGTTTCAACAACCAAACAACCCGCTATCTCAAGGGTCGAGTTCTTCGGGCAATTTATTTGGGAGAATAGAGGTTATGTTTGAACAAATGATGAAGAAGACTCAAGACTCGGATGCGCAATTGGCTTCACATAACACTTCCATCCGCAACTTGGACGTGCAACTTGGACAAATTTCACAATCTTTAAATACTCACCCAAATGGTGCGCTACCTATTGACACGGTAGTAAATCCTAAGGGTAAGCTCAACAACCATGTGATGGCGGTGACCACACGGAGTGGACGAGGCGATGTTGTGTATGCCTCAAGAGAGAATCAAGCCATGGTGGAGGAAGATGAGTTGCCTAATGATTATATGCCTACGGGGGTTGATGATGTTGTGGAACCAAGTGCAAGAAATGAAGTGAGAATTGACATTCAAGAGGTTGAGGAA
>MU779012.1:79345-99977 GCA_026770625.1 Nicotiana glauca | reverse complement strand
GGTGATTATCCATACTGATCATGCCGCCCTTAGGTATTTGATGACAAAGAAAGACTCGAAGGCGAGGTTGATGAGATGGGTATTACTCTTGCAAGAATTTGATCTAGAGATTGTGGATAGAAAAGGAAGTGAAAATCAAGTCGCGGATCACTTGTCCCAGCTAGAGGAAGAAGGAAGACCGAGCAATGGTGTTGAGATTAATGATGTTTTTCCGGATGAACAACTCATTGCGGTGTCTATGCATGATATGCCATGGTTTGTTGATGTGGCCAATTATCTTGTGACCGGTATAGTCCCGTATGATCTCTCTTCTAACCAAAGGAAGAAGCTCAAGCGGGATAGTTTGGATTACTATGGGGACGAGCCCTACTTGTTCAAAATTTGCACCGATGGTGTAATTCGTCGTTATGTCCCGGAAGAAGAACAATTGAGCATATTGTAATCTTGCCACTCTTCTCCTTACGGTGGTCATCATGGGGGAGTGAGGACAGCATCAAAGGTTCTAAGTTGTGGCTTCAATTGGCCGACTTTGTTTCAAGATGCAAGCGATTTGGTGAAAAGGTGTGATGCATGTCAACGAGCTGGCGGGATCTCTAAAAGGGATGAGATGCCTCTTAATACCATTCTAGAGGTCGATATTTTTTATGTGTGGGACATTGATTTCATGGTCCCGTTTGTAAGCTCTTCTGGGAACACATATATTCTCGTGGCGGTAGATTATGTCTCTAAGTGGGTTGAAGCCGTGGATCTTCCCAACAATGAAGCCAGGAGTGTCGTGGCATTTTTGAAAAAGCACATATTCACTAGATTTGGAACCCCTCGTGCTATCATTAGTGATGGGGGGTCCCATTTTTGCAACAAGGCCTTTGATTCTTTGCTCACCAAATATGGAGTTAACCACAAGGTGACTACCCCATACCATCCTCAAGCAAGTGGCCAAGTGGAGGTTTATAATCGGGAAATTAAGAGTATTTTCTCCAAAACAGTGAATGCAAATAGGACCGATTGGTCAAAGAAGTTGGATGATGCTCTTTGGGCTTATAAGACGGCGTATAAGAGTCCGATTGGTATGTCCCCATATCGATTGGTCTTTGGAAAGGCTTGTCATCTCCCGGTGGAACTAGAGCATAAGGCAATGTGGGCTTTGAAAAGATTAAATTTGGAATGGGATGTTGCGGCCAACCTCCGAGTGGAGCAATTGAATGAACTTGATGAGTTTAGATTCCATGCTTACTCCAGCTCGTCCTTGTATAAGGACAAGATGAAGTACCTCCATGATAAGTGTGCTTGGGGTAAAGAATTCAAAGCAAATAAGAGCTAGCATTGTCCCCAATTCTAACTACCAAATAAAGCATCAAAAATAGGCAAAGGATATAGAATGGCCCCTCAAGCCTAATCAGCTGTCCTGTGCTGGTCAGTGGCTCCCGTGTCCTCTGTACTGGCAGGGACCTCAGACTGGTCCCCAGCCTGCTGCTGCTGTGCTACTGGGACAGGTGCCTGCTCCTGGTCTGGCTCATCAACTGAAGGGGCACTGGAGGGACCCTCATGCTCTGGGCGACTGCTATCACAACTCCCTCAGTACTAGGGAGTTTTCTCTTCTTCTTCTGCCTATGCTCCTCCTCCTATGGCTGCCCAAATGGTGGCTCTACGTCTGGCTCCCCAAACAGCAAGTCAAGTGGAAGCTGATCCGCCGATAGCTTGTCTACCTGCACTTTCAATGTCGCCACCGACTCCTTCGAGGCTTTTGTCTTTCTTAGCTTTCTGTGCTCCTTGGCCAAGTCTTTAAGTGTTTTGATGTGCTCATCGACTGCCTTGGTCAAGGTTTCCTGCTTTGCCATCATTTGCTCCTGGTTGGCCAGGATTTTCTTCAAAGTATCCTTAATAGAAACAGGGATCTCAACAGTCACCGGCGCTCCCTGAGCCTGTACAGCTGTGGTCCATATGGACAACTTGGATGTCGCAGCCGACATCCAGTTGTTCAAACTGGCTAATAAATGCGTGAGCTGGTTGGCGGTGAACCTGTGAGTCTTTGAAACCGGGATCACTGGATCAGCAGTGGCAGAAAGGGATGTTGTGGAAGGTCCTGGGGGCAATGTAGTGGGTTCAGTGAGCTGCTCAGTGGCAGCTGGCTCTTGAGACTGGCCAGCTCTGGAAGAAGTAGAGGCTTGACTCTTCTTTGAATTCTTTGGATTGTCAGGACCCTTCTGATCATACCATGAATACGGACTTACCTTTATATTTGACTGAAATTACTTGTTATCATCATAATTTGGGCTGATTGCCATATTTGGCCTTCGTGCCAATTATTTGAACCTTTCGGGGATTTTTGTCGATAATTCCTTACTGATTTAATTATATATTTGAACTCAGTCATGTATTTTCCACTGTTTTAAAAACTCAGCCAAGTTATTATGCCTTAAACACTCGAAATGATATTAGTAAAAATATTTTTGGGCTGAGCATCTTGTTTTATTGTTGCTCAAGTGGCTTATGTGATTATGTTGACTGAGTAAGGCCTAGAGCCTGTATTGTGAGGAAATATGGATCGGGTTGCGCGCCGCAGCAGTTACTATATGATATTGTTCTGAGAGTGAGCCCGAGGGGCATACTGGTTTGGCACATAGGCAATGGTATTTGCTCTATTATTATGGTAGCAATTTATATGTGAATGATTATGTCCAACATAAAGTTTATGTCTTACCTAACATGAATTCAAATTCGATTATGCATGTTTTTAATCTTAAGAGAAAAAGAGATGATCAAGTAAATCATACATACCTTTGGCATTGTAGGCTTGGTCATATTGGAGAGAAAAGAATTAACAAGTTGTTCAAGGAAGGGTACCTTGACAAGTATGATTTTGAATCACATCCAACTTGTGAATCTTGTCTCAAAGGAAAAATGACCAAATCTCCATTTACTCAAAGTAGAGAAAGAGCTTTTGAATTATTGGCATTCATTGTAATGACCCGATTGGTCATTTTGAGATCTAGCATGTCGTTCGGCAGTTTCAGGCCATGAGCAGCTACACTTCATGTATTACGATTTGTTCACGTGGTTGGAATTGAAATTCAGGAAGTTCGAAGTTGATTTAGAAAGAGAAATTTCATTTCGGAAGCTTTAAGTTGGAAGATTCTGACTAAGGTTGGATTTTGAGTACACGACCTCTGAATTGGGATTTAAAGATTCCAATAGGTTCGTATGATGATTTTGGACTTGGTGTATGTCAGGATCGGGTTTTGGATGACCCGGGAGCATTTCGTCACCTATTGTGGAAGTTAGCATTTTGTAAGAATTTTATAAATTTGGGTTGAAGTGTATTTCAATGTTGTCGATGTCTGTTTGAGAGTTTGAGTCTGGAAATAGCTCTATATGGTGATTCTGGTGTTGGAAGCACGTCCGGAAGTGGATTCGGAGGTCCGTAGGTTATTTTGGGGTCCTTTGGCGAAAGTTAAAAATTTGAAGGTTTTTGAGGAGTTTGACCATAACTGGACATTTTGATATCAGGTTCGGATTCTGATTCCAGAAGTTGGAGTAGGTCCGTAACGATAAATTTGACTTGTGTGCAAAATTTGAGGTCAATCAGACGTGATTTGATACTTTCGGCAACGAATGTGAAAGTTGGAAGTTCTAAAGTTCATTAACCTTGAATTAGGGTGAGATTCATGATGTTGATATTGTTTGATGTGATTTGAGGCCTCGGAAAGGTTTGTGCTATGTTATAGGACTAGTTTGTGGGATTGGACGGGGTACTGGGGGCTTCGGGTGTGTTTCTAAGGTACTTGGGTTGTATCGTGCTCTTATGTGATGTTTCAACGTCGTTTCTTTGGGCATAAATGGAAATATATTGAGAAAATGACTTTTAATTTGTGATTGGATTGAATCATTAGATCCATATCATAATTACGGAGCCATAGCAAAAAAATTGTCGAATTTCGATGTCGTATGAGAGAATTATGCCCATTTCCATGTCGGACAAAATTGATGGTTTCTGGCGCGAAGATTTGTTCTTCGCGAAAGCGAGAGATGTTCAGCGAACGTGAAGAAGGATTTATGGGTTGACCGCTCAATGCGAAAAATTGCTCTTAGTGAACGCGAAGGTCTCCCCCGAAGGCGAGGAAGAAAAATCGCATGGACAATGTTTTAAACCGAGAATTTTGGTATTTTGGGTATATCTTGAGTTCTAGAGCTCCGTGTGAGATGATTTTTGCGGCGTTGTTCTCATATAAACAAGGGGTAAATATCTGACCTTTATTTTTATGTTTCTCCATGATTATTTCTATTGGTTTTTATTTTTATCCGTATTTGGATTGTAAAAATTAGGATTTTGAGACCCAAAGTTGAAAAATGGTAAATCCTTGATTTGAGGGTCGATTCATGTACCAAATTGGATGAATTTATTGATATAGACTATATGAGTTATGGGTAATATTGTTTTTCAATAATTTTCGGAATACGGGCATGTGGGCCCGAGGGTTGACTTTATTGACTTTTCGAGCAAGGTTAGGAGTTGTTACAAATTGATTTACTATGAGTATTAGAGTATATTTTTATAGTTTGGACATTGCTTGACTAGTTTTGGAGCGACGGACACCGGTTTGAGGTGTTAGAGCGATATTGGAGCCGGTTATGGAACTTTGGAGTGAGGTAAGTCTCTTTTCTAACCTTGTAAGAGGGAATTTACCTCATAGGTAAAATGATTCGATTTGTACTTTTATTTGTAGAGGCTATGTATGCACGAGGTGATGAGACTCCATACGTAGCTACTACTCCTGTTTATGTCCGGGTAGTTTTAGGTTTACACCATGCTTTGTGGACACCGTTAATTGATTATATTTTTTAATTGTATCAAATGGAACTAAGTTGAGGATTTTTATGGATTTAAAAGTTTCAAATTGAATTGTCTTTATTTTGAAAAGAATCAAGAAAGGGTTATGATTTGATTATAAATTTATATTTGACTGCATCGCAAGTATGATCCGCGAGCGGTGAAACTCCTTATTTATATTTGAACGTGTTTCATGTATGATATGCGAGGGGCGTAATTCCTTAAATTTATATTTGACTGCATCGCATGTACGATTTGCAAGCGGCGTAAATAGATGCATCTATGGTTCGCGTCGTTCGACCCTCGGTAGTGAACAATTTAAATATTATGTTGGATAGTATTGTATGACCTCGATGTGATTTGCGCATGACTTAATTGACTATTTTGGATTTTTTGATAATTGACGTGGCCTCATTGGCCGGAGATATAAATTGTTAACAGATGAAATTAATTTTGGAAATATCCTATTTACAAAAGAATTGTTTACATGCTTCATGTTATTGAGTTTACAGTTGCCTTAAAGAAATTCATAATTTATCATGTTGTAAGTATATTATTGTTGGCTATAGTAAGTGTTGGAGTTGACCTCTCGTCACTACTTCTTTGAGATTAGACTGGATACTTACTGGTTACGCATTATTTTGGTACTTATACTACACTTGCTGTATATTTTGTTGTACAGGCACATGTATGTCTGGTGGCCTTGTGTGCGTAGCTATATGGTTGATATGGGTTCTTAGGTTAGCTGCATCTTATGAGACGATCTGTAGCCAGCAGAGTCTCTTTCAGAGTACTTGTATTTTTCTTTTCTATCCAAGTTTATATTCTAGACTGTTATTGTATTTTATTTTAATTCCTAGTAAATGCTCTTGCACTTGTGATACCGAGTTCTGAGATGATTATGGGATATTCAGTATTGAAAGTGGAAACTATTATTATTATTCTACAAAGTTCATCTTTTACTAGTTATGTTGGAGGAAATTTATGACCTCAAAAATATAAAAAGAAGAGTTTAATTAACAATTTAGTGTTGGCTTGCCTGACAGTGGTGTCCAGCACCATCATGACATTTAATGGATTTTGGGTCTTGACAATATGGTATCTGAGAGACTAGGTTCACTTAGGTCCCACAAGTCATGAGTGAGTCTAGTAGAGTCTTGCAGATCGGTACAGAGACGTCTGTACTTATCTTTGAGAGGCTACAAGGCTGTTAGGAGCACTTCCCTTCTTTACTCTTCATCATGCGAATTGATCCTTTTGAGGCTTGTTCCTTTATTTCTTTCCTATTCAATCTTATGTGACGTGAAGCGCTTGTTATGGATTGGGAATAGAGGAATTGTCATGGTACTATAGATATGGTGCAAGATGTTTCAACATGCATATTCGATTGGGCTATTACCGAAGGTCGTCATGTCATTTTAGCTCAGCATCAGTATTACCTAAGGTTTTGAGATTTTGTATGGATTGTTATTGTCGCGACCCATGTTCTCCCACTATGAATTGTTGTGGCGGTAGGTAAGCCTAACAACAACAACAACAACCCAGTAAAATCCCACAAGTGGGGTCTGGGGAGGGTAGTATATACGTAGAACTTACCCCTACCTCGAAGGAGTAGGGAGGCTATTTCCAGAAGACCCTCGGCTCAAGATAAGAAAAAAATGGAAAGGAGAGAATATTAGTTTCACCACAGAGATCATAAGAAAAATAGGAACATAAAATGCAGAAGGAAAAATGCAAAATAAAAACAAAAATGATGGCTAGTAAATAGGTCATGCACCGAAAAGAGAAAATAGTACGACACGACAATGCCCCTAGCTATCTCAGACGAAAACCCTACTAGACTACGCTCAATACAGTACAAGGTGATACAAGACTCAAATACCTCCTAGACTACAACCATAATACTCAACCTTCACAACTTCCTATCAAGTGTCATGTCCTCGGAATTCTGAAGTCTCAAGATATCCTACCTGATCACTTCTACCCAATACTTCTTAGGCCGCCTTCTACCTCTTATCGTGCCCTCCACAACCAGTCGCTCACACCTCCTTACTGGAGCATCTGGGCTTCTCCTCAGTACATGTCCGAACCATCTGAGCCTCGCTTCCCGCATATTGTCATCAACAGGAGCTACGTGCATCTTCTCCCGAATATCATCATTTCTAATCTTGTCCATCCTAGTGTGCCCATACATCCACCTCAACATCCTCATTTCTGCTACTTTCATCTTTTGGATATGTGAGTTCTTAACAGGCCAACACTCAGCCCCCATACATCATGGCCGGTCTAACCCACCGCTTATAGAACTTACCTTGGAGTATCGTTGGCTCTCTCTTGTCACACAAAACTCTGGATGCTAACCTCCACTTCATCCAACCTACGCCAATACTGTGTGCGACATCCTTATCGATCCCCTCTTCCCTATGGATAATCGACCCAAGGTACTTGAAGCTGCCTCTATTTGGGATAACTTGTGATTCAAGCCTCACATCCACGCCCACTTCCCCCGGCTCAGTGCTGAACTTACACTCCAGGTATTCGATCTTCATTCTGCTCAGCTTGAAACCTTTAGACTCAAGATTTTGTCTCCAAACTTCTAGTCTCCCGTTAACACCGGCTCGTGACTCATCAATTAATACTATGTCATCGGTAAATAGCATGCACCATGGCACCTCCCCTTGAATATGGTTTGTTAATGCATCCATCACCAGGGCAAATAAGAATGGACGGAGCGCAGAGCCTTGGTGTAACCCCATTTCAACCGGAAAAAGCTCAGAGTCACCTCCTACTGTCCTAACCCGAGTTTTAGTCCTATTATACGTCCCTAATCGCCATAATATAGGGAACTGACACACCTTTTGTCTCCAAGCATCTCCAGAGAACTTCTCTTGGAACCTTGTCATATGCTTTCTCTAAGTCAATAAACACCATGTGCGGATCCTTCTTTCTCTCTCTGTACAGTTCTACCAACCTCCTAACAAGGTGTATAGCTTTCGTGGTAGAACAACCCAACATGAACCCGAACTGATTGTCGGATACAGACACTGTCATCCTCACCCTCGCTTCAACGACCCTCTCCCATACTTTTATGGTGTGACTCAGTAATTTGATACCCCTATAATTATTACAACTTTGGATATTACCTTTGTTCTTATACAATGAACCACCATACTCAACCTCCACTCATCCGGCATCCTCTTCGCATTAAAAATAACATTAAACAACCCAGTCAACCACTCCAAACCTGCTCTCCCTACACACTTCCAAGATTCCACCGAAATCTCGTCTGGGCCGGTTACTCTACCCCTATTAATCTTATGCATAGCCCATATAACCTCCTCAGCCTTGATACGCCTGTAGTGCACGAAGTCAGAGTGACTCTTGGAGGCTCCAATTCACCTAGCAATTTATGGAAAATGAAATAAAGATACAAAACTAACAATTAGCAGGGTAATTATAAAAAGGAGTTTAAAATGCTGCTTGGCATATACATTAAACACTCTCAAACTGAACATAGCACTCCTAAAACCCGAAATCTCATGAATCACAACCTACAGAAATACATAGTGTTTTAACTCCAGAAGTCTAAATGAAGAAAGATACAAGATGTCCATAATTGAAGGGAGAATAAAGAGGGACTTCCAGATCTGCGGACATGGCAGATATACCTCAAAGTCTCTGGATCGCCTCGCCTCACGGATAGTATGGCTGAGCAGAAGAACCTGGATCTACACACGAAAAACATGTGTAGGAAAGGGTATGAGTACACCACGGCGGTATCTAGTAAGTGCCAAGCCTAACCTCGATCGAGTAGTGACGAGATGAAGTCAGGGCCCTACCGGTTATACATATATAACAAGGTCAAACAGTATGAAATATGGTAGTATAGTTAAAATACTAACAGTTAATGAAAAAAGGAATCACAGAGAGAGTAACTCAATATACCGAGATAGCAACACGGGATCTCCCAAGATAACGTCCCGTAGTCCTAAACGTAAATGTAAAGAGGATCTCCCGGGATACCGTCCCATAGTCCAAATCGTAAATGTACAGGGGGATCTCCTGAGATGCCGTCAAGTAGTCCCAAATATAAATGTGCAGTGGGATCTCCTAGGATACCATCCCGTAGTCCCAAATATAAATGTATAGGGGGATCTCCTGGAATACCGTTCCGCAGTCCCAAAGTAAATATGCAGGGGAATATCCTAGAATACCATTGCGTACTCCCAAAGTAAATACACAACCAAATCAATATACATAACAATCTCAGCTAGAAATTCTATAGTTCCATTCAATTTCGTATCAAAGAAGTAAGTAATTCCTACCCTAAACATGCTACACAGAATCCAAGTAAGCAGTTAAAATAGATAAGACAGTTAAGGCACGTAAGTGTGCTTTCCTAAGCTAAAGAGGTGGATACATGAACTAGTATTTCTCAATTCAAGGAAAAACACATATATATACTTAACGTAAAGGGAGGTTTTCAACAATTAGCACGTGTATGCACTCGTCTCCTCACGTACACGGCATTCATATAACAACAGTACCAAAATCCTAAGGGTAGTTCCCCCACATAACGTTAGGCAAGCCACTTACCTCAAACCAAGCTCAAAAATAATCCAATATCACCACGAGTATCCAAATCCGAATATCCCAAATCTAATAAAATAAATTACATAACGTAAATATAGCTACAAGCAACTAATTTAGCTAATAAATTGAAAGCTACGGCGAGAAAATAGGAAAACGACCATAAAAGCCTTCTCGGGCCCACGTCTCGAAATTGAGTAAAAGTTACCTATTTAGAACACCCATTCACTCACGAGATCACTCGTCCAACAATTATTCAATTCGAACACCTAAAACCTAATCAAAATCCAAAAACTCAATTAGGGAACTTTTCCCCCAAATTCCCATTTTTTCCACTCAAATTCCTTGGTCAGATTGAGAAAATTACTAGAGATTGATGAAATATAAACTAGATAGAGTTAGGAATCTTTACCTACTTATTTCCTCTTCAAAAACCTCACAAAATTGCCTTCTCCCAAGAAAAAAATTAAATTTGATGTTATGACCTTCGAACCCTCACAATTTCCTTTTTTTGCCCAGCGATGTTCGCATTTGCGCTTCCAAGACTGCACCTGTGGTCCCTCTTCTGCGGCTAGGGATCAGGATCTGCGGAATTTCATTAATTCCCTAAGCACCGCACCTGCTCTCAGTTCTTTGTAGTAGGGGTTCCGCTTCTGCTGTTTTTGAGTCGCATCTCCGACAACTGGTCCTCTTGCCTTAAAACGCACCTACGAACTCCTTCCTCGCTTCTGCGGGGCTACACCTGCAAGTTCCCCACCGCAAGGTAAAATACCAGAAGCAGCCAACTTCAAAATTTGCCTAAGTCTACATTCTCATACGTTAAGCATCTGAAACGCACCCAAGGCCCCCGAGACCTCAACCAAACATACCAATTAATCCTAAAACATCATGCAAACTTAGTCGAGCCCTCAAATCACATCAAACAACACTAAAATCATGAATCACCATCCAACCAAACCCAATGAACTTGGATTTCAAAATTCTACATCTGTTACCGAAACCAACCAAATCACATCCGACTTACCCCAAACTTTGCACACAAGTCATATACAACACTGCAGACCTACTGAAACTTCCAAAATCAGATTCCGACCCCGATATAAAAAATTCCACCATCGGCCCGAAACTCCAAAAATTTAACTTTTGTCATTTCAAGCCTAAATAAGCTACGGACCTCCAAAAGATGATCCGGACACACCTCTGAGCCCAAAATCACCCAAAAGAGCTAACGAAATTGACGGAACCCCATTCTGGATCCGTCTTCACACTGCTCTGACTACGGTCAAAATTCTAAGACTTTAGCTCACATTTAGGGACTAAGTTTCCCAAAACACTTCGAAACTAAAAATGAACCATCCCAGCAAATCACAATAGAAAAAATAGACACGAGGGAAGATGTTAATAGGGGATCGAGGTGTAAATTCTCAAAAATACCGGCGGGGTCGTTACATCCTCCCCCTCTTAAAACATTCGTTCATCCTCGAATGAGCATAGAGACATACCTGGAGTGGTGAAAAAATAAGGGTAACGGCTGCGCATATCCTACTCGGTCTCCTAAGTCGCCTTCTTGATCGGCTAACCCTGCCACCGAACCTTTACTTATGCCATGCTCTTTGACCTTAGCTTTGGAACTACCTATCCAATATAGCCACTGGCTCCTCAACACAAGATAGAGCCTTGTCCAACTGGACTGAACTGAAATCCAATATGTGCGATGGATCACTGTGATATCGCTGGAGTATCAAAATATGCAATATCGGGTACTCCTATCAAGCTGGGAGTTAAGACAAGCTCATAAGCAACCTCCCCAACATGCCGCAACACCTCGAAGGGACCAATAAACCTCGGGCTCAAGTTTCCCTTCTTTCCAAATGTCACAACGCCCTTCATAGGCGAAACCCGAAGCAAGACCCGCTCGTTAACCATAAATGAAACACCGCAAACCTTCTGGTCCCCATAACTCTTTTGTCTGTATTGGTCTGTGAAAAGTCTATCCTGAATCACCTTAACCTTTTCCAAAGCGTCCTGAACCACGTATGTGCCCAATAACCTAGCCTCGCCCGGCTCGAGCCAACCCATGAGGTATCTAAACCTCCTGCCATAACAGAGCCTCATATAGTACCATCTGAATGCTGGACTGATAAGTGTTGTTATAGTAAAACTCCGCAAGCGGCAAAAACTGATCCAAAAAACCTCCAAACTCCATCACACACATACACACATAGAGAATATCCTCAAGAATCTGAATAGAGTGCTCAGATTGTTCGTCCGTCTAGGGGTGAAATGTTGTGCTCAACTCCACCCAATTACCCAACTCATGTTGTACAGCTCTCTAGTACCGTGATGTGAACAAAGTACCTCTATCTAAAAGGATGTAAACTGGAATACCATGCAGACGAACAATCTCCCAGATATAAATCTCCCCCAACCACTCCGAAAAATAGGTAATAAACACAGGAATGAAGTGTGCGGACTTGGCCGATCGATCCACAATCACCCAAATGGCATCAAACTTCCTCAAAGTCCGTAGGAGTCCATCAACGAAGTCCATAGTGATCCGCTCCCACTTCCACTCCAGAATCTCTATCTGTTGAAGCAAGCTACCCTGTCTCTGATGCTCGTACTTCACATACTAACAATTGAGGCATCGAGCCACAAATCAAACTATATCTTTCTTTATCCCCCTCCGCCAATAATGCTACCTCAAATCCTGGTTAATCTTTGCAGCACCCGGATGGATGGAATACCGCAAACTGTGGGCCTCCTCTAGAATCAACTCCGGAAGCCCATCAACATTGGGTACACATATCCACCCTTGCATCCTCAATACCCCATCATTACCTATGGTCAGATCTTTGGCATAATCATGCATGACCTTGTCCTTGAGGACAAGTAAATGAGGGTCATCATACTGACGATCCGTGATACAATCAAACAATGAAGACCGAGAAACCACACAAGCTAGTACCCGAGTGGACTCCAAATTATCCAATCTTACAAACTGGATGGCTAAGTCCTGGACATCCATCGCCATGAGTCTCTCTGCTACTTGTAGATAAGCCAAACTCCCCAAACTCTCTACCCGGTGACTCAAAGCATCGGCCACTACATTGGCCTTCCCCAGGTGGTACAAGATAGTGATATCATAATCCTTAAGCAGCTCTAACCACCTTCTCTGATGCAAAATAAGGTCTTTCTGCTTGAACATATGCTACAAACTTCGGTGATTAGTGTAGATCTCACAAGGAACACCATACAAATAATAATGATAGATCTTCAAGGCGCAAACAATAGCAGCTAACTCGCGATCATGAATAGGATAATTCTTCTCATGTACCTTCAGTTGTCTGGATGCGTAGACAATCTCCCTAAAGTCCTATATCAATACCTCTCCAAGGCTAATCCTCGAGGCATCACAATAGATAGTATAAGACCCCGAACCTGAAGGCAATATCAATATTGGGGCTGTAGTCAAAGCTATCTTGAGCTTTTGAAAGCTCTACTCACACTCTTTCGTCCACCGGAACAGAGCACCCTTCTGGGTCAGCCTGTTCATAGGTGCTGCAATAGATGAAAATCCCTTAACAAATCTACAGTAATAACCCGCCAAGCCAAGAAAACTACTTATCTCTGTAGCTGAGGATGGTCAGGGCCAACTCTGCACTGCTTCCACTTTCTCCAGATCCACCTTGATCCCTTCACTCAATACTACGCGACCCAAGAATGCCACGGAATCCAACCAAAACTCATATTTCGAGAACTTCGCATATAATTTCTTTTCCTTAAAGGTTTGAAGCATTATCCTCAACTACTGCTCGTGATCTTCTCGACTGGGGTAGTACACCAGAATGTCATCAATAAAGACAATTACGAACGAGTCAAGATATGGCTAGAATACATTGTGCATCAAATGCATAAATGTTGCTCGGGCATTGGTCAGCCCAAAAGACATAACAAGGAACTTGTAATGACCATACCGAGTCCTGAAGGCAGTCTTCGGGATATCTGGCTCCCGAATCTTCAACTGATGATAACTTGAATGCAATTCAATCTTAGAAAATACTCGAGAACTCTGTAACTGATCAAATAGTTCATCAATACGAGGCAAAGGATGCCGATTCTTCACTGTAACTTTATTCAACTAGATATAATCAATGTACATATGTATAGAACCATAATTTTTCTTCACAAACAAGACAGGAGCACCCCAAGGTGACACATTGGGCTGAATAAAGACCTTATCAAGAAATTCCTATAATTATTCCTTCAACTCAGGAGGAGCCATACATTAAGGAGGAATAGAAATGGGCAGAGTGCCCGGTAATAAATCAATGCTAAAATCAATATCTCTAACGGGCGGCATGCCCGAAATATCAGCTAGAAACACATCAGAGAAATCTCGGACTACTGAGACTGAATCAACTGTAGGGTTATCAATATTGACATCTCTCACATAAGCTAGATACGCATCACATCCCTTCGCATACATCCGCTGAGCTTCATGAAATGAAATAACTTTACAGGGAGTTTAGTCGAAAGTACCCCCTCCATACTAATTGTGGTACACCTGGCATAGCCATCATCACTATCTTGGCATGACAATCAAGAATAGCATAATGGGGCAACAACTAGTCCATGCCCAATATAACATCAACATCCACCATGCTGAGTAATAATAAATCGACTCTGATACCAACTTGTCAAGACTCAAGTTCTCCATTCCTAAACTGTCGTGACTGCACCTAGTCTCTATGACTAGGTAAGCCTAACAATTTATGGAAAATAAAATAAAGATACCAAACTAACAATTAACAGGGTAATTATAATAAAGGAGTTTAAAATACCGCTTGGCATATGCATTAATAACACTCTTAAATTGAACATAGCACCCCCAAAACATAGCTACAGAAATACATAGTGTTCTAACTCCAGAAGTCAAAACGAAGAAAAATACAAGAAGTCCATAACTAAAGGGAGAATATAGAGGGACTTCTAGCCTTCTAGGTTTGTAGACGCAGCATAAATACCTCGAAGTCTCCGGATCACCTTACCTCACGGATAGTATGGCTGAGCAGAAGAACCTGGATCTGCACATGAAAAACATGTGCAGGAAAGGGTATGAGTACGCCACAGCGGTACCCAGTAAGTACCAAGCCTAACCTCAGTCAAGTAGTGATGAGATCAGGTCAAGCCCTATCGGTTATACATATATAACAAGGTAAAACTGTATGAAATATGGCAATATAATTAAAATATTCTAACAGTCAATCAAAAATGGAATCACAAAGAGAATAACTCAGTACAAAGAGATACCAACATGGGATCTCTCAGGATAACGTCTCGTAGTCCCAAACCTAAATATACAGAGGATATCCCGGGATACCGTCGTGTAGTCCCAAATATAAATGTGCAGGGGGATCTCCCAAGATACCATCCCTTAGTCCCAAATAAAAATGTTTAGAGGGATCTTCCGGAATACCGTTCCGTAGTCCCAAAGTAAATACACAACCAAATCAATATACATAATAGTCTCAGCCAAAAAGTCTATAGTTCTATTCAAGTTCATATCAAATAAACATGTAATTCCTACCCTAAACATGCTACACAAAATCCATGTAAGTAGTTAAAACAGATAAGACAATTAAGGCACGTAAGCATGCTTTCCTAAGCTAAACAGGTGGATACATGAACTAGTATTCCTCAATTCAAGGAAAACCATAGATAATTACTTAATGAAAACGGGGGTTTTCAACAATTAGCATGTGTATACACTCGTCACCTCACGTGCAAGACATTCATATAACAACAGTACTAAAATCCTAAGGGGAGTTCCTCTACACAAGGTTAGGTAAGGCACTTACCTCGATCCAAGCTCAAAATCAATCCGATATTACGCTCTTGCCACGAGTATCCAACTTCGAGTGGCCCAAATCTAATCAAATCAATTACATAACATAAACATAACTACAAGCAACTATTTTAGCTAATGAATTGAAAGCTATAGCGAGAAAATAAGAAAATGCCCAAAAATCCTCCCCGGGCCCACGTTTTGGAATCGGGTAAGAGTTACCAATTTAGAACACCCATTCACTCACGAGATCTCTCGTCCAAAATATATTCAATTCTGACACCTAAAACCCAATCAAAACCAAAAAACTCGATTGGGGAACTTTTCCCCCAAATTCTCATTTTTTTCCACTCAAATTCCTTGTTTATATTGAGAAAATTACTATAGATTGATGAAATATAAACTAAATAGTGTCAGGAATTGTTACCCACTGATTTCCACTTTAAAAACCTCACAAAATCGCCTTGTCCCGAGCTAAAAATCGAATTTGATGTTATGAACTTCAAACCCTCAAATTTTCCTTTTGCTGCCCAGCGATGTCCCCATCTGTGCTCCCTGGACCGCACCTGCAGTCTCGCTTCTGCGGCTAGGGCTCCGCATCTGCGGAATTTCATTAATTCCCTAAGCCCGCACCTGCGCTCAGTTCTTTGTAGATTCAATTCCGCTTCTGCGTTCTTGAGTCGCATCTGCAACAGCTGGTCCTCTTGCCTATGATCGCACTTGCGACCTTCTTCCTTCTGTGGGGCTGCACTTGCAGGCTCCCCACCACAGGTGCAAAAATACCAGAAGCAGCCAACTTCAGAATTTGCCTAAGTCCACATTCTCATTCATTAAGCATCCGAAACTCACCCGAGGCCCCCGGGACCTCAACTAAATATACCAACCAATTTCTAAAACATCATACAAACTTAATTGAGCCCTCAAATCACCACAAACAATGCTCAAACCACAAATCACCCTCCAATCCAAACCTAATGAACTTTAATTACCAAAATTCTACATCCGATACCAAAATCAAGAAAATCATGCCTGATTTACCCCAAATTATGCACACAAGTCATATTCAACACTACAGACCTACTCCAACTTCCGAAATTGGATTTCGACCCCGATATCCAAAATTCCACTATCGGCCTGAAACTCTAAAAATTCAACTTTTGACATTTCAAGAATAAATAAGCTACGGATCTCCAAAACATGATCTGGACACGCCCCTAAGACCAAAATACCCAACAGAGCTAACGGAATCGACATAATTTAATTTTGGAGCCGTCTTCACAGTGTTCCGTCTACGATCCAAATTCTAAGTCTTAAGCTCACATTTAGGGACTAAGAGTCTCAAAATACTCTGAAACTTAAAATGAACCATCCCAGCAAATCACAATGGCTGAAATAGACGTGGGGGAAGCTATTAATAGGGCATCACGAAATAAATTCTCAAAACGACCGGCCGGGTCCTTATAGTTACGATGATTCATGTGTTGCTACCGCATAGTGTATGTGTGATGGTAGGATGCTTGTCTAGGCGTTGAGGCAGTGAATGACCTGAAAGGACATTTTATACAATGCATGATTTAGAGATTCAGTATTCTATTTCCAGCAGAGGAAAGGCAATCGGACTAGGAATGTTCAGAATTGGATTGATGGAGTAACGAGGCTTGGTATTTTCTAGCGTGGTAGAGTTCTCAATTGTGATGTGGTGTTATCATCCTTGTTGAATGCGTTAAGGTTCGCATATGTTATGGCCCTCTTTAATTTGCCTTTGGGGCAGGGTATTATGAAATAGTGCCCGAGATGCGGTTGTCAGAGATAACAGAGTATAGCGATTTCAGAATTCAATTAGTAATTCTATTATTAATGGCTCGAGAAAGATGATATTCTAAGAGGTTTAGAGTTGGTAGAGGCTCATTTGTTCGGGTGTTACGGAGATGGATTCGAATTTGGGGGTAATAATTTTGTAACAAAGCACAAGAACAGACATGTGGGAGGTATTTTGTGGTGGTTGAATTGCTAGAAGGTCAAGTGTGAAAAGTAGAAGCCGAGGAGTTACTTAAAGGAGAGGGTTGAACCGAAGCGGGAGAGTGGTAGAGTAATATATGAGTTCTGTGGTAGGAAGGTCACATGCCTTGAGGAAAGTTTGGAGCCATTTGGGAAATTCATGGTGGACAGTGACTAGGTCCATAAATTTTTATTTAGGTGCAACATGACTTCGAGTTTGGAATGCATTATTGGAAGAAGGAACCTCATTGGGTCTTAAGGTTATGTAATTGTAGCTTCAATCTAAGTGGGAGAGCCCGGCCGTCTATGATTGGATTGTGTGGTTATCTACTTGTGCGATTTCTGGTTATCGGTGTACTGGCGGGTTATGACTAAGGAAAAAACATTAGTGGTAATTTGAGCAAATAATTTGAGGAATATGTGCTATCTTTGGCCTTATCGGTTCATGTTCAGATGTTAGGAAGATTAAGGATTTATGCTTCATGTAGAGGTGATTTACAAGAAAGATGATTCAGCCGAGTGCTTCTTTAAGAGGGTGTTCATGTGTTAGCAAAGCCTTGGGGGTTTGATTATATTCTGGACCAAGTCAGAATAGGTAACTCTCAACAATGGTCCTAGTGGATTCAAAGGTTAAAGTCTGGTGCCTAAGGACTTTGAGTCCGTGGTATGGTTAAGTATCGTGCTTTAACAGCAGATTATGAAAGGGCTTTAGAGTGTTCTATGTTATCTTCGATCTTTGGTATAGTATTTTAGGAATGGAAGAAAATAACTTCGGATTTATATAAGAATTATCAGACTGGGTGTACTAGTTAAAGACACGATTATGCACACAAGGAGAGTATGAAATGGTTCGTGGGTTTTGAGATGACGTGGTCTCATGAAATCAGGTGACTCAGGACGAGTGTGGAGTTGGGTTCGTGATGTTTTTAATGGGGATATTATTATTCCTAAGTCAAGCCCAGAGTAAATTAGAAGAAGTCAAATTAGTTAAAAATGATTGAATTGGAATGAAGGTGGCAATGATCAGTTCCTTCAGCGTGATAAGTTATACATGTGTTTGGTGGTGGTGCATGCGAGGCTTAACATGTGCCACAATTGATTTTATGTAAAGACATTTTAGTGTTATGGCATGTTATGTGTAGTTAAATTCTGGAAAGGTTATGGTGGTTTAGATCACGACTCGAGGTTGTATTTTTTGCGATTATAGGAATCCAGTTACGTGTTGCAATGGTTCTCTTGAAATGAGTTAAGTAAAAGGTTTCTATATGGTGTTTACTCTATTAGTGATTTAGGAGTTATGATGTAATTCATGTACTCTTGCGTATTGGCATGATTAAGTGCATCGAGTAGCATATGATTTGGAAGTTGAGAATTATGGTTGCAGTTTGGTGTCGACAAGAATGTCACCAGCTTAGATGATCAGTGAAAAATGATTCAGATGGTTAGAGTAAGATGGTGTTGTCTTTAGCATCACTTGTGATCGGTGTCCTGTGTAAGAGGCTTTGAGTACTAATTAGATTTTTGATTTGCTTTACAACATTAGAGCGGCCGGTGAGTGTGTCCCATAGGAAGATGGTATAAGTGTGACATATAGTCATTTGATTGATCGAATATAGGAACCAAGTATGGAAATTGTAGTACTATCATCCATGTGAGAATTTATGCTTGAAAGGCACTCGGTTCATTTGGTTGTGGACTGTGGAAGTTTGTTCCGGATTGACGGTTGTCCTTGTGTGTCATGAAAAGAAGGGTTATTATGGATCCTTGAAAGGTTACTAGCCTAGTGCAGTATGATCAGAATCGGCTTGAGGTCTGTGGATGGATCTAAATGTGAACGTGGGCTCTATATGAGGCCGGATGTATTCATTTCAGCATAGCGCTCTTTATGGAGGAGTATTAGGACGTTGGATGTTATTTCATCGTCGTTTATTTTTCATGTAATATTATATTGTGTCGTGTGAGTTGTGAAACAGCTTGATAAATTTGATATGTGTTAAGGTTTCTCCTAGTGATGGTGTTATGTGAGCAGGATGGCTCTCGAGATTCCGATCATATATCGCACCTTAGTTGTGCTTGAGTTTTGTAGCGTATGGCGCTATCTGTCTCCCTAGCGATGGTATTATGCACTTAGCGTGCTTGTCACCGATATTCGGATATTTTGTATTAATGAGCATTCTAGCTTGGTGAGTATCTCTTTATATAAATTTTATGTGTGGATCGGGTGCCATGCCTCCACGGGTATGTTGTTTGGATTGGGTTGCGCGCCGCAACAGTGTGATGTTGAGTACAGTCCCCTATATCTATTTTTGTGCATTTTGTTTCCCATTTTCTAAGAAAGGTTCATAACACCTTATCGTTTGTCTAATTAGTTACGTGGGTCGAGTATTCTTTTCCGGAGTTCGTTTTCCTTATGTATCATATTTGAGTTGGTAGCGTGTTGGCACATTGTGGCATCATATGAGACTTTTGGCAATGTCTGAGGTGGCTTATTGCCTGAGCAGCTTGTACTGGGTGAACCAAGATTATGGGACCTGGGATCAGTGCGATTGGATTAATGAAATAGATAAAAGAGCAAATATAGTTATTTGGTTCATAATGAGGCAATGGATCTTGTCAAGAGACGGAACTCCATGAATTATTGACTCAGCATCTGATCATGAATTTCTACATATCTCTTCCGTCATGGCAGTATTGCCATAGTTGAAACAAGACTTATATATATCATGAGATGCGTTGCGAGCATCAGATTCATGAAATTTCGGCTATTGTAATAAGAGTATGTTATTATGTTCATGTAAGTTAGTAGTGCATAGTGTGGATTCAGCAAAGGTATGCAATCATGTATCGGCGCATACAAATTGATACGGTGTTTGTATGATGGAAGGGGACATGGAAGAGAATTCTGCATGTTAGAATTGGGCTCTAAAGCCCATTTGGCTGAGTAAAAGGGAATATCTTCATATTAGCTCGAGCTAATGTGCTAAACTGAGTTGTGATAGTACAGGTAGGTGCACGAGGTGTTAAACACTAATTTGAGACAACTCTAGAGCAGTCTTTAGCACATTCGAGGATGAACGTAAGTTTAAGTGGGAGAGAATGTAATGACCCGATCGGTCATTTTGAGATCTAGCACGTTATTCGGTGATGTTATACCCCATTTTAACACGGGTCAAACTAGAGTATAACATATTGGTAATTCTGAAGGTTTAATTAATTAAAGAGAAAAACAACAACAACTATCCAGTATAGTCCCACAGGGTGGGGTCTGGGGAGGGTAATATGTACGCAGGCCTTACCCCTACCCGATATGGCAGAGAGGTTGTTTCCAATTGACCCTCGGCGCAGGAACAAGAAAAGAAGAAAAAAAA
>MU779012.1:47612-74233 GCA_026770625.1 Nicotiana glauca | reverse complement strand
CGGCGATGGAGGGTCGCCGGGGGTGGAGGGGTGGGGAGGGAAAGTCGCTGGGGTGGGTGGGTGGAATGAACCTGACCGTTGGGGAGAGAGGAGAGAGTATAAAAAGTTACACAAGCTAATTAAAGAGAGTGGCCACCTAATTATTTTAACGGTGAATTAGGACACCAATTTTAACTAAGTAGTGCTTAAAATTACTTCTGTTTTATGGTCTACTTAACTTAAGAGTAAGGATAAGGGTTCTAATTAGTCATATAAGGAAGGTTATTAAGGCACCCTATATGATCCGTTAATTACGGTTAACCGTTCAAATTTAGGTTAATTAATCTAATATAATTGCATATATTAATATTTTTATACATAGTTGAAAAATAACACGTGATAAAATATTCCATATACTAAAATGTTAGGAAATATGTATAACCTTTAGTTGGACATATGCCCAGAATGCTCTAAAGACCATTTTTAAGATGAATTGAACTTGAACATTGTAAAAGGGAACAATTTCCTATGGCCAAATGTTGCTGAAAACGTTAAGTATCTCTATATTAAATGTTGGCAAAATTAAATTGGCCATTGACAGATTTGAACTTAAATTCAAATTGTTGATTTTAAAAAGCTCTTAAAGTTGACGTAAAATAAAATCAGCAATTTGCATAAATGCCACAAACAAAATAAGATTTAGCTACCAAATCCCATATAAGATAAATCCCAAAATACTAAGTATATTGTATCCTTTTACGTCATTATTCAATAAGATACTTTGCCAAAATCATAGTAGTGATTCTATATGATAAAATTAATCATCAATCATAAATTCAAATAAAACAAATCAGTTAGATTAACAAACAGGCAGAGTAAATAAAAAACAAAAGCCGCCATAGGCGACCCCAAGCGATTCGTTTGTTTTCTTGCTATCCGGTGTATTTTAGAGAAGACACGTAATGTGATGGTTCCATGATCGGGGTATGGTGGAGATCCTTGCGTTAAGACTCCATATTTTGCTCCAAGTGCATATGCAAAGAAAAGAGAAACAAAGAATTAAATGTGAAGATTTAACTCTAAATAATATAAGATGAAACACATAAGATAAGAAATCTTATTGCTTCTAGGTTCTGCTGTCTGCAACATCCAGAAACTAGCACTAGTTTGCTACATACATACAACTTTAATATAAAGCAATATTTAACGATATAAAGCAGTCAAGCAAACCAAACAAATTTTCTAATCCTTTAAGGTTATCTCAAATTAGTAAATGTAAAATACTTTTACCTACTTGCAACTTCACTTAAACAGAATAAGTGACACATACTAAGAGCTCATGTTGGCTTCAGTAAAGTATTTAAGTCCGACAAGCATGATGGGGGCAAGAAACTTAACAGTATGTGGCTTCAAATGAGTTTTACAGTCACGATTTATAGATCTAATTTTTATATTTTCTACTACCCCAGATCTCAACCAAATTTCAGTAAAGTAATTCCTTTATATGGAAGAAAGTGAGTAAGAACAGTAGCTAATTTAAGTATCGTAAAGTCCTATTATTATCTGAACACATGGTTCATGGAATAGAGAGTTCTTAACATAGTTTCTAAATTAGTATCCTTCAATGTTAAAGAGTTAGACTCCTTATAAGCACGTTCTTTTCCAAGTTCTTGAAAGTAACATAAAAGCCATATACCAAACATACACTTTGCAACAAAATGGAACTTTAACTTAACATGAAGCTACATAAGTTCCATCAATGCATAGCTACGACACATTTATATTCTTTTACTCTTACTACACAAATCCTAGAAGAAGAGGTGTTAAGATATCTAGTCTAACATGTTGGGGCATAAATACATTTTTTAATTAAGATCCTATCGGCATGGTTTCTAAATGATGAAAATTACATAAAGAATATTTTAATCTTATAGACATGAGTTATTTTCTGATTAGAAGTATATTTTGTTTCTATTTGAAATATGTGCTACAATTGACTTGTTGATTATGACTCAAGTATAAACAGTTCGTTATGAGTTTATGTTGTATGGAATTATGAGTTATAGCTCGTTTGTTTGTGAAAGTTGTGTATTTTGGCTAAATAGAATAGATTTTAGAACAAAATAACACATAGGCTGTTAAGTATTCGAATGAATAAATTTGAGGTTAATTATCTAAATATTTTGCTTGAAAGGTTCTGTTACTTGGCCTAGATTTTAAAACAAATGGAATTGTTCTCCTGACAGAATCATGACCTGAGGGTTCTTGTTAGCTAGCATGCCTACATGAATAAACTGTCTTTAAATAGATATTTAAAGGAACGAATTCTATATCATATTCAATTTCTGCTTGAAATATCTAAAATAGACATTCCTTTGAAACTAAAATCGGTTCAGATTATATGATTATAGATTTAGTTTGTCATTAACCCATGTAAGTAAAAAAAAAAAAAGAATTCTTATATTTTAAGGGCTGTAACCTTTGGGTTTTCTTTAGGAAATCATTGTAACATAAAGGAAGAGTTTAACAGTTATTGACCTTTTTGCGGGTAGTGAACTAGGGTACGCCGCTATAGAATTCTAACCTCGAACTTGCTGTACTCGGGTAGTCGTCAACTACCGGAACGAACACAAAACAAACACCTCTGTTATGGCTAAATGCCGACAGAGAAAAAGATTAAAAGGGAGAGATCTGATCCTTTTAAGAGTGTTTCTTTTAGGGATCAAGTAACAACAGTAAATTTTAGGAGTTAGCAATGGCGGCTAAAAATTAGAGCTCTGGGTAAGGGGGCGGCTTCCGCCCTATTCAGGATGATGCCAAATACTGATATTTATAGGTGCAAGACTAGGGTTTCTATGGCTTCTCTAGGCGGGATCTTTGAGCGAGATTTTTAGGTGTAGAGTTTGAATCCTAATGCGAACGTTGAGGCCATAGCAGAAACAAACAGAGTACCTGCTCTTGATTTGGTCAAAGTTCAAAAGTATTTGCTCCTCCTTGAAAGTATTTTCGGAAATTGTTAGACCTCAGCCTGTCGAGGTTTTTGGTGTTTTGAAGCAAGAGAGAGGAAACAAAAATGGTCTCTCGTGATTTTGGGCAGAGAGCGAAGAGTGAGAGTGATGGAACTGATGTAAAAGCTTAAATGCAATTAAATGTACGATATTTTGGAATCCAAAAGGAGAGATAATTTATATACTTTAGGTCTATTAGAAGAATTTGGAATCAGGCTAATGATTGGGCTACATTTAGTAGAAAATATTCAGCTTCTAACTAGGCCGAATTTCCTTTCCTATTTTAATTTATTTTGAGCTTTTAATTTGGACAATTATTTTTGATAGTCACACTATGTAGTATTATATAATACAATATGTTTGTACTAATTGACTAAATAAAATGTTCAACATAATCTATAGCACTTGAATAAGTAAAATAATAGTTTGTTAAGTAAGTGTTATGTCTTCAAAGTGCTCGTATTTACAAAGTCTAAAATTAAATAAGTATTACTACTTGATTAAATAATAAAGATATTATATTTCTCGCAAAAGATAATTTATGATAAATAATAATAACGAACAACGAATAACGAAATGGTAAAATAATTATTCTTACATTATTAGTGATATTAGAAACTTAAATAAATAGTTTGGAAGAAAGAAAGGTCAAAATTGGATGTCAACAGGTGGTTTGAGTCCACGAGCAGCTACACAAAAGTCATTTTTGGATCAATCCAAAGCCCAAAAAGGTTTTTAGAAGGTTAAAAGGTCCGTTGAGCGCCTCAGTATTACGACTTGTTCGCGTGGTCGGAATTGAAATTCAGGAAGTTCCGAGTTGATTTGGAAAAGGAATTCTCATTTCAAAAGCTTTAAGCTGGAAGATTCTGACTAAGGTTGGATTTTGACTAAACAACCTCGGAATTGGGATTTGAACGTTCTAACAGGTTCCTATGATGAATTTGGACTTGGGTGTATGTCCGGATCAGGTTTTGGTTGACCCGAGAGTGTTTCGGCACCTATTGTGGAAGCTAACATTTTGGAAGAACTTCATAAATTTGGGTTGAAGTACATTTCAATGTTATCGATGTCCGTTTGGGAGTCCAATTCTAGCAATAGCTTTGTATGGTGATTTTGGTGTTGGGAGCGCTTCTCGAAGTGGATTCGGAGGTCCATAGGTCATTTTGGGGTCATTTGGCGAAACTTAAAAATTTAAAGGTTTTTGAGGAGTTTGACCGGAAGTCGAATTTTTAATATTCGGGTCAATGTTGATTTCAGAAGTTGCAGTAGGTCTGTAATGTCAAATATGACTTGTGTGCAAAATTTGAGGTCAATCGGACGTGATTTGATAGGTTTCGGCAACGAATATGGAAGTTGGAAGTTCCAAAGTTCATTAAGCTGGAATTGGGGTGCGATGTCATGATTTTGATATTTTTTGATGTGATTTGAGGCCTCGATCAGGTCCGTGTTATGTTATGGGACTGGTTTGTGTGATTGGACGGGGCCTCAGGTGTGTTTCAGAAGTGTTTTGGTTTTATCGCGCTCTTATTTGATATTTCGGCGTCGTTTCTTTGGGCATAAAGGGAAATATTTTGAGAAAAATACCTTTGATTTGTGATTTTATTGAATTGTTAGATCCGTATCATAATTACGGAGTGATATCAAAAAGAATCGTCGAATTTCAATATCGTATGGAGAGTTATGCCCATTTCCGTGTCGGACAAAATTACTGGTTTCTGGTGCGAAGATTTGTTCTTCGCGAACACGAGAGAGGTTCCGCGAACACGAAGAAGGATTTTTTGATTGACCGGTCAATGCGAAAAATTGCTCTTAGTGAACGCAAAGGTCTCCCGTGAAGGCGATGAGGAAAATCGCATGGACAGTATTTTAAACTGATAAATTTAGTATTTCGGGCATATCTGGAGTTCTAGAGCTCCGTATGAAGTGATTTTTACGGCGTTGTTCTCGTCTCAACAAGGGGGTAAATATATGACCTTTATATTGATGTTTCTACATGATTATTTTTTTTTATTTCTATTTTTATCCGTGTTTGGATTGTAGAAATTGAGATTTTGAGCCCCAAAGTTGAAAAATGGTAAATCCTTGATTTAAGGGTTGATTCATGGATGAAATTGGATGAATTTCTGGATATAGACCATATGAGTTATGGGTAATATTTATTTTCGTTAATTTTCGGAATACGAGCATGTGGGCCCAAGAGTTGACTTTATTGACTTTTCGAGCAGAGTTGGGAGTTGTTACAAATTGATTTATTATGAGTATTAGAGTATATTTTTATTGTTTGCACATTGCTTGACTAGTTTTGTAGCAACAGACACTAGTGTTGTGGTGTTAGAGCGATGTTAGAGCCGGTTATGAAACTTTGGAGCGAGGTAAGCTCCTTCTAACCTTGTAAGAGGGAATTTACCCCATAGGTGAAATGATTCGGTTTGTACTTCTATTTGTGGGGGCTACGTATGCACGAGATAATGAGAGTCCGTATGTAGCTACTATTCATATTTATGTCCGGGTAGTTTTAGGTTTACACCATGCTTTATGGACATAGTTACTTGATTATATTTGTTAATTGTATCAAATGGAACTAAGTTAAGGATTTTTAAGGATTTAAAAGTTTTAAGTTGAATTGTCTTTATTTTGAAAAGAATCAAGAAACGGTTATGATTTAATTTTAAATTTATATTTGACCGCGTCGCAAGTATGATCCGCGAGCGAGGAAACTCTTTAAATTTATATTTGACCACGTCGCATGTATAATCCGTGAGCGGGGTAATTCCTTACATTTATATTTGACCACGTCGCATGTATGATTCATGAGCGGGGTAAATAGATCCATGTATGGTTCGCGCCATTCGACCCTCTACAATGCACAATTTAATTATTATGCTGGATCGGGTCGTACGACCTCGGCATAATTTGCGCATGACTTAATTGACTTTTCTAGAATCTTTGATAATTGATGTTGCCTCATTGGCCGGATCTATAAATTGTGAAAAGATGAAAATAAATTTGGAAAACTCTTATTAACAAAAGAATGATTTACCTACTTCATGTTATTGAGTTTACAGTCGCCTTAAAGAAATTTATAATTTATCATATTATCAGTATATTATTGTTGGCCATAATAAGTGTCAGAGTCGACCACTTGTCACAACTTCTTCGAGATTAGACTGGATACTTACTGGGTACGTTGTTTTCATACTCATACTATACTTGCTGTACATTTTGTTGTACAGGCACATGTACGTCTAGTGGCCTTGTGGGCGCAACGACATGGTTGATATGGGGATTTAGGGGAGCTGGATCTTATGAGACGATCCGCAGCTAGCGGAGTCTCCTTCAGAGTACTTGTTTCTTTTCTGTACAAATTTATATTCCAAAAAATTATTTTATTTTATTTTAATTCCTAGTAAATGCTCATGCACTTGTCCCACCAGGTTCTAGGATGATTATGGGATATTCGGTATTGAAAATTGAAAATATTATTATTATTTTGTAAAGTTCATCTTTTACTAGTTAAGTTGAAGGAAATTTATGATCTAAGAAATATAAAAATGAGAGTTTAATTAACTAGTTAGTGTTGGCTTGCCTGACAGTGGTGTCCGGTGTTGTCATGATCTTTAAGAATTTTGGTTTGTGACATTAATACAGATGTTTGTGGGCCCATGAAAATTCAATCTAGAGGTGGATATTCTTACTTCACCACCTTCACTGATGATATGTCAAGATATGGATTTGAGTATCTTAAGAAACACAAATCTGAATTTTTTGAAATGTTCAAAATGTTCCATAGTGAGGTTGAGAAACACGCTGGTAAAAGTATTAAAGTACTAAGGTCTGCTAGAGGTAGAGAATATCTTAGTGAAGATTTTACTAGGTATCTCAAAGAGAATTTGATTCTCTTAAAGTGGACACCTCCAGGAACACCACAACACAATGGTGTGTCTGAAAGGAGAAATCGAACCATATTAGATATGGTGAGATCTATGATCTCCTAATAAATTTATGGGGATATGCTTTGGAAGCAGCAACATACTCAACAAAGTTCCCACCAAGTCACTCTTTACAATACCATATGAGATATGGAAAGGACGTAAGCCTCATATTAAACACGTTAAAGTTTGGGGTTGTCTAATTTATGTTAAGAGACTGCAATCTCATAAACTTGACTCAAGATCAGATAAGAGTAGGTTCATTGGGTATCCCAAAGAAATGATGGGATATTATTTCTATCACCCTTCTGACCATAAAGTGTCTGTGGCTAGAGGAGCAACCTTTTTGGAAAGGTAATTTCTTTTAGAAGGAAATTATAGTGGAGAAATAGAACTTGATGAAGTTAAAGAAACTAATGAATTAACACAAAATCAAGATCATGAGACACAAGTTGAAGAACCTTTATTGGATATTTTGAAGCTGACAAGGAAGTTGCCATCTTCAACGGTTGAAATTGAAGAACTAAATATAGTTCAAGAATAGGTTAATGAACCAGTTCCAAACCAAATTGAACAACAACCAAATCCAATACAATGTGAACAAGTTGTACAAGAACCTCTTAGAAGGTCTACACGAGAACATTATATACCAACTAGATTAAATCTAATGGTACAAGGTGAGGTATCAAATGAGGTTGATCATAATCATGATGAACGTAAGACCTATGAAGAGGCTATACAAAGTTCTGACTATTAGAGATGGAAAAAGGCCATGGAATCCGAAATGGAATCCATGAAGGAAAATAAAGTATGGACTTTAGTTGAAACTTCAAAGGATATAAAACCTATATGTTGTAAATGGATTTTTGAGAAAAAGATTGGATCAGAATAAAAGGTAGAGACCTACAAATCCTGTCTTGTTGCCAAGGGATATCGTCACAAAGGAGTAGCCTATGACGAGAATTTCTCTCCCGTGGCAATGCTCAAATCAATTCGGATTTTGCTTGCTATAGAAACGTACTATGATTATGAAATATGACTAATAGATGTGAAAACAGCTTTCCTTAGTGGTGAGCTAGAAGAGGATATGTACATGACACAACTTGAAGGTTTCACATCTCCGTCAGATCATAATAAAATTTTCAAGCGAAAAAGATCCATTTATGGACTAAAGCGATCTTTTTTAAGTTGGAATATTTGTTTTAACAACAAAATTGAAAAGTTCAATTTTGTTAGACGCGAAGAAGAGCCTTGTGTGTACAGAAAGGTTAGTGGGAGCATAATTATATACTTAGTACTGTATGTTGATGATATATTACTCATAGGTTATAATATACCGGCATTGAAAAGTATCAATATTTATCTATCTGAACAGTTCTCCTTGAAAGACTTGGGAGAAGCAACTTATATATTGGGAATAAAGATCTATAGAGATAGATCGAGGAAGCTGCTTGGATGTAACGACCCGGCCGGTCGTTTTTGGAATTTACACCCGATCCCCCACTAACTGCTTCCCCTAAGTTCATTTCTGCTATTTTGGTTTTCCAGGACGTTCGATGTTAAGACTCGGAGTGTTTTGGGATACTTAGTCCCTAAATGAGTGCTTAAGTGTTGAAAAATGGTCCGTAGTTAGAATAGTGTGAAGACGACCTCGAAATAGAAATATGATGGTTCTGTTAGCTTCGTTAGGTGATTTCAAGGTTGGGAGCATGTTCGGAATATATTTTGGAAGTTCGTAGCTCATTTAGGCTTGAAATGTCGATGTTTGAAATTTTGAAGTTTTCGGTCCACGAGTTTTTGATCCGAGGGCCAGAATGGAATTCCGGAAGTTTCAATAGCTCTGTCACATCATTTAGGATGTGTGTGTAAAATTGCAGGTCATTCGGATGTGTTTTGGTTAGGTTTTGATCGAAAGCGTATTTGGAAGAAATTTGAAGTTCTTAGGCTTGAATCATTGATTAAATCGGGTTTCCGGTGTTGTTCTAGGTGTTTTAAGGATTGTTACAAGTTTGAATAAGGTATTAGGTGGTATTTGTGTTTTTGGTTGAGGTCCCGGGGGCCTCGGGGTGATTTCGGGTGGTTGACGGAAAAATTTTGGAAGTTGAGAAGTAGCAGCTCTGCTACTTCTGGTATCTTTTCGCTTCTGCCGCTTGGGAACTGCAGAAGTGGCCTTGGTCATCGCAGAAGCGAGATTGGCTTTTCCCCTCAGGAGCTGCAGAAGCGGTCAATATTTCGCAGAAGCGTAACCGCAAGAGCGGTTGTATGTCTGCAAAAGCAGAATCTAGTCCCTTAAGTGAAAACTGAAGAACCTATTGCTTTTTCGCAAAAGCGGGACCGCAAAAGCGGGACCGCAGAAGCGGTCCCTTGTCCACAGAAGCGGAAATATCTGTACAGAAAATAGAAATTTTGAGGGTTGGAATTCATAAGTTAGAAAACTCGATTTGAGCACGGGTAAGGGCAATTTTCAGAAGGTTTTTGAAGAGAAAACCATTGGGTAATGTTCCCTTGATCCCTCCTAGATATATTTCATTATTTTGTAGTTAAATCCATCATTAAAACTCAAATTTGGTATCAAAATTTGGAAGAAATTGGGTAAAACTTCTTAGACAAAACTATTGGGTTTTGAGTGAGAATTTGACCTCCGATTTGGGAGATTTTTATGTGGTTAGACTCGTGAGAGTACGAGGGTTCTGTAAATGTAAAAATTATTCGATTCCGAGACATTGGTTTTGAGGGGCGTTTTGGTTATTTTACCTATTTTCGCGCCCTAGCTTTAAATTTAATAGTAGAATTAGTTGTTTGCAATATTATTTATGACTTGTAATTGAATTGAATAGATTTGGGCCATTTGGAGTCGGATACTCGTGGCAAAGGCGTGGTTCCTAGTTGATTATTGAGCCGGTTCGAGGTAAGTGGCTTGCATAACCTTGTGCGGGGGACCTTTCCCCTTAGGATATGATATGTGGTAATTGAATGCCTTGTACGTGAGGTGACGAGCGCGTACTTGAGCTAATTGTTAAAAAATCGGGTTTTTACTTAAGATATTGAGACTGAGTTTCCTTCATATTTGCCTTGTTTTACTTGCAGGTATAGCCTGTGTTAGATTAGAAAAGCATGTTTAGTTGATCTAACTGCCTAATTGTTTAAGTTGCCTTGACTTTACTACGTGAAGCATGCTAGGCTAGTACTACCTGATGTTTGTCTTTTGTACTTCATATTCTGAATATCTCCTAGTTGTGGTTGCGCATTTACATTGGGACTACGGATTTGGTATTCCGGTAGCTCTCCCCTTGTTTGTTTACATTGGGACTGCGGGTTCAATTCTCGATAGATCCCCCTACACATTTACTTTGGGACCGTGGGTTAGATTCCCGATAGACCCCCTGCACATTTACTTTAGGACTGCGGGTTAGATTCCTGATAGATTCCCCTGCACATTGATGGTTGGACTACGGGACGGTATCCTGGGAGATCCTTCGGATATACACATAAGATGGACTACGGGACGGTATCCTGGGAGATCCTTCGGATATATATATATGATGGACTACGGGACGGTATTCCGGGAGATCCACTAGATAATTGAGAAAATGACTACAGGACGGTATTTTGGGAGATCCTCATTATTACCATTGGTATTGAGCTGTACTTATTCTGTGGTTGCTCCATTCCTTGCGTATTTTATACTGCCTCATTTAGCTTGTTTTATTCCACTGTTGTACTCACTATTACTGCTTATTTTCATACTGTTGATTTATATTTCATTGCTTAACCTCAGTAGGACCCTGACCTTCCTCGTCACTACCCAACCGAGGTTAGGCTTGGCACTTATTGAGTACTGCTGTGGTGTACTCATGCCCTTTCTGCGAATGTTTTTCATGTGCAGATCCAGGTTCCTCCACCCAGGCGTACTATCATCGAGGTGGAGAGATCTAGCGGAGACTTCGAGGTATATCTACCGCATCCGCAGACCAGGAGTCTTTACTCTATTCCAGCTTTTCTTATTAGCTTGTATTTTCTTTCAGTTGTTTAGACATTCTGGAGTTAGAGCAGTGCTTTACGTTTCTATTAGCATGTGTTTTTCCTGTGAGTTTTCGGGTTTTGGGGTTGAGTTGTGTATTTCCGCCTTTCTTTTGAGTTGTATAGGCCTAGCGGCCTTATATGCAGCTATTATTTTACATATGTTCAGTTTTAATTAATTATTTTTGCTAATTATATTAAATTTCCTCATTTTTAGGTTTACCTAGTTGTAGGAACTAGGTGCCATCACGACATGTTCATGGAAGGTGAACTAGGGTCGTGACAAGTTGGTATCAGAGCTCTAGGTTCATAGGAGTCACGGAACACAGGCAGGTTTATTAGAGTCTCATTGATTGGTACAGAAACGTCTATATTTATCTATGAGAGGCTATGTAACTGTTTAGGAAAAATCTTCATTTCCTTTGAATTCCTTGTCGTGCGATATTTCTGACATCAATTCTAAACTTCTGTCTTCTATTCTTTCATAGATGGTGAGGACACTGCTACACAAGATGACCAGGCACCCGCTCCCCCTGCTGCAGCCGTCAGAGGTCGGGGTCGGGGTAGAGGTCGAGGACGCGCACGTGGTGCAGCCAAAGCCCCTGCGCGAGCTACCGCCGAGATACCACCAGCAGATCCAATTGGAGCCCAGGAACCTGGCACACCTACTACTGCGACTACTACTCTAGCGCTCCAGGAGACTTTGGCTCAGTTCATGAGCATTTACACCACCTTAGCTCAGGCAGGGTTGCTTCCCCTTTTCGCAGCCACATCCCAGGCCGGGGGATGAGCACAGACTCCCGCCGTCTGCACTCCTGAGCAGCGAGTGCAGGTTGAGCAGGCTCGCGAGATTATTCTCGCACAGCCTATAGCACCAGTTCAGCCCGAGGATGGGTCAGCTGCTTCAGAGGACGGGCAGTGAAGGTTTGAGAGGTTTAAGAAATATGATCCCCCAGTGTTCAGTGGACTAGCATCATACGATGCCTTGGGATATTTGGAGGAATGTTATCGTATTCTTCGCACTATGGGCATATTGGAGTCCAGCGGGGTTTCTTTCACTGCTTTTCAGCTTCGGCGGCGTCGCCTATGATTGGTGGCATACTTATGAGTTAGACAGTCCAATCGAGGCTGTTTCACTGGCTTGGACCCAGTTCTCGGATATGTTTATGAGAGAGTTTATTCCCCAGAGTCCTAGGGATGCAAGGTGCGCAGAGTTTGAGCATTTTCTCCAGGGTGCTATGACAGTCTCAGAGTATGCCATCCGTTATACCAGGTTGGCCAGGCATGCACTGTCTTTGGTTGCTACAGTTTGAGAGAGAGTTCGCAGGTTCATTGAGGGCTTTATCCCGCCCATCAGGTCTAGCATGGCTCGAGAGTTGGATCTGGACATTCCTTATTAGCAGGTAGTGAGCATTGCTAGGAGGATTGAGGGTATGCTCGCCAGGGACCTAGGGGAGAGGGAGGCCAAGAGGTCTCGAGAGTCAGGCCACTATTCTGGTGCCCGTACCATATCAACAGGTCGTTATGGTAGAGGTTATTCGGGTCACCCTGTACATTCAGCTCTACCAGCAGCCGGCAGTACTCCAGCTCCGCCTACTCCTCAGGAGCCTTACTACGCACCTCCAGTTTCTAGCGCGCCTCCTGCGCGGGGTACTTCCAGAGGTTAGTCCAGCAGGCCTAGCCCCAGCCAGTCACAGCCACCGCGTACTTCTAGAGCTTGTTTTGAGTATGGCGATACATGCCATATGGTTAGGGACTGCCCCAGACTTGGTAGGGGTATATCTTCACAGACTGCTCAGCCACAGCGGGCTCCTCAGAGTTCTCAGGCCATGATTACAGCTCCAGCTGCTGCCCCACCTGCCTAGCCAGCCAGGGGCGGAGGTTGGGGAGATAGAGGTCGCCCTCGAGTATTCCTCTCGCACTGAGTCTATTTCCTTCGACTCCGTCATCACAGATATTATACTGATTTGTCACAAAGAGGCATCGGTTCTATTCGATCCAGGCTCTACTTATTTTTATGTGTCTTCTTACTTTGCTTCACATTTGGGTGTGCCTCAGGATTCTTTGAGTGCCCCCATTTATGTTTCTACTCCTGTAGGAGATTCTCTTGTTGTGGACCGCGTTTATCAGTCATGTTTGGTTATTACTCCTGGTTTTGAGACCAGAGCGGATTTATTGTTACTCGGTATGGTTGACTTTGATATTATTCTGGGCATGGACTGGTTGTCGCCCCATCATGCTATTCTTGATTGTCAAGCCAAGATCGTGACGTTGGTTATGCCAGGTATTCCGCGTATTGAGTGGAGTGGTACTTTAGATCACACTCCCAGCAGAGTTATCTCTTTTCTTAAGGCTCAGTGTATGGTTGAGAAGGGGTGTGCCACGTATTTAGTTTATGTGAGAGATGTTAGTGTTGATACCCCTTTTGTTGATTCAGTTCTAGTGGTACAGGATTATCCCGATGTGTTTCCAGCTAATCTTCTGGGCATGCCGCCCGATAGAGATATTGATTTTGGCATTGATCTATTGCCGGGCACTCAACCCATTTCCATTCCTCTGTATCGTATAGCTCCTCCTGAGTTGAAGGAGTTGAAGGATCAATTTCAGGAATTGCTTGGTAAGGGTTTTATTCGGCCCAGTGTTTCACCGTGGGGTGCTCTTCTTTTGTTTGTGAAGAAGAAGGATGGTTCTATGCGTACGTGCATTTATTATCGCCAGTTGAACAAAGTTACAGTGAAGAACCTTTATCCTTTTCCTCGTATTGATGATCTGTTTGACCAGCTTCAGGGCGCACAGGTATTTTCTAAGATTGATTTGCGCTCAGGTTACCATCAGTTGAAGATTCGGGAGCCAGATATCCCAAAGACTGCCTTCAGGACTCGGTATGGTCATTACGAGTTTCTTGTTATGTCATTTGGGTTGACTAATGCCCCGGCAGCTTTTATGCATTTGATGCACAGTGTATTCAGGCCCTATCTTGACTCATTCATTATTGTTTTTGATATTCTGGTTTACTCTTGGAGTCGAGAAGATCATGAGCAGCACCTGAGGACAATGCTTCAGACCCTGAGAGAGAAGAAATTATATGCAAAGTTCTCAAAATGTGAGTTTTGGTTGAGTTATGTGGCATTCCTAGGCCATGTGGTATCGAGTGAGGGCATTCTGGTGAATCCGAAGAAGGTGGGGGCCGTGCAGAGTTGGCTCAGGCCCTCCTCAGCTACAGAGATTCGCAGTTACCTTGGATTGGCGGGTTATTACCGTCGCTTTGTGGAGGGGTTTTCATCGATTGCGGCCCCTATGACTAGATTGACCCAAAATGGTGCCCCATTTCAGTGGACAGAGGAGTGTGAGGCGAGCTTTCTAAAGCTCAAGACAGCTTTGACTTCGTCCCTAATCTTGATGCTGCCTACCGGTTCGGGGTCTTAGACAATTTATTATGATGCCTCACGGGTTGGACTTGGAGCGGTGTTGATGCAGGACGGTAGGGTGATTGCTTACGCATCCAGATAGTTAAAGATACATGAAAAGAATTACCCTGTCCACAACCTTGAGTTAGCTGCTATTGTTCATGACTTGAAGATCTGGCGTCATTACTTGTACGGGGTGCCTTGTGAGATCTATGCTGACCATCGGAGTTTGCAGCACTTACTCAAATAGAAGGACCTGAATATGCGTCAGAGGAGGTTGTTAGAGTTATTAAAGGATTATGATATCACTATTCTGTATCACCCGGGCAAGGCTAATATGGTGGCAGATGCCTTGAGTCGCCGGGCAGAGAGTTTGGGTAGTTTGGCGTATTTACCAGCTTCAGAGAGGCCGATGGCGATGGATGTTCAGGCCCTAGCCAGTCAGTTTGTGAGATTGGATCTCTCGGAGCCCAGTCGGTTTCTAGCCTATGTGGTTTCCCATTCTTCCCTATTTGATCGTATCAGGGAGCGGTAGTATGATGACCCTTATTTTTTTGTCCTTCAGGATAGGGTCCAGCGTGGTGATGCCAGAGATGTGACCATTCGGGATAATGGGGTATTGAGGATGCAGGGCCGGATTTGTGTGCCCAATGTTGATGATCTTCGAGAGTTGATTCTAGTAGAGACCCATAGTTTGCGGTATTCCATCCATCCGGGTGCCGCGAAGATGTATCAGGACTTGAGGTAGCACCATTGGTAGAGGCGGATGAAGAAGGATATAGTTGGTTATGTGTCTAGATGCCTCAACTGCCAGCAGGTGAAGTATGAGCACTAGCGTCCGGGTGGGTTGCTTCAGCAGATAGAGAGTTCGAGGTTTATTGGCCCTTTTGAGATCTTGAGGCGAGTTGGGGAGGTTGCTTATGGGCTTGCTTTACCTCCCAACCTAGCCGGAGTTCATTCGGTATTTCATGTTTCGATACTCTGGAGATATCATGGTGATCCGTCGTACGTGTTGGATTTCAATTCAGTCCAGTTGGACAAGGTAATATCCTATGTTGAGGAGCTAGTGGCTATTTTGGACAGGCAGATCAGAAAGTTGAGGTCAAAGAACATCGCTTCAGTAAAGGTTCAGTGGCGGGGTCAGCTGGCCGAGGAGGCAACTTGGGAGACCGAGCAGGATATGCGCAACCAGTACCCTCATCTTTTCATTACTTCAGGTATTTTCTCTATGCTCGTTTGAGGACGAAGAAATGTTTAAGTGTAGGAGGATGTAACGACCCGACCGGTCGTTTTTGGAATTTATGCCCTGATCCCCCACTAACTGCTTCCCCTGAATTCATTTCTGCTATTTTGGTTTGCCAAGACATTCGGTGTTAGGACTCGAAGTGTTTTGGGACACTTAGTCCCTAAATGAGAGCTTAAGTGTTGAAAAATGGTCCGTCGTTGAATAGTGTGAAGATGACCTCGGAATGGAAATCTGATGGTTCTGTTAGCTCCGTTAGGTGATTTCGGGGTTAGAATCGTGTTCGGAATGTATTTTGGAAGTTCGTAGCTCATTTAGGCTTGAAATGCCGAAGTTTGAAAATTTGAAGTTTCCGGTCCGATAGCGAGTTTTTGATCCGAGGGTCGGAATGGAATTTCGGAAGTTGCAGTAGCTCCGTCACGTCATTCGGGATGTGTGTGTAAAATTACAGGTCTTTCGGACGTGTTTTGGTTAGGTTTTTGATCGAAAGCGTATTTGGAAGAAATTTGAAGTTCTTAGGCTTGAATTATTGATTAAATCGGGTTTTCGATGTTGTTTTAGGTGTTTTAAGGATTGGTACAAGTTCGAATAAGGTATTAGGTGGTATTGGAGTTTCTCGGTTGAGGTCCCGGGGGCCTCAGGGTGATTTCGGGTGGTTGACGAAAAAATTTTGGAAGTTGAGAAGTAGCAGCTCTGCTGCTTCTGGTATCTTTTCGCTTCTACGGCTTGGGAACCGTAGAAGCAGAGCCGCAGAAGCGGCCTTGGTCATCGAAGAAGCGAGATTGGCTTTTCCCCTCAGGAGCCGCAGAAGCGGTCAATATTTTGCAGAAACGGAACCGCAGGAGAGGTTGTATGTCCGCAAAAGCGGAATATAGTCCCTTCAGTGAAAACCGTAGAAGCGGTTGCTTTTCCGCATAAGCAGGACTGCAGAAGCGGTCCCTTGTTCGCAGAAGCGGAAATATTTGTGCAAAACATAGAAATTTCGAGGATTGGAATTCATAAGTTAGAAAACTCAATTTGAGCACGGGTAAGGGCGATTTTCAGAAGGTTTTTGAAGAGAAGACCATTGGGTAATGTTCCCTTGATCCCTCCTAGCTATATTTCATCATTTTGTAGTTAAATCCATCATTAAAACTCAAATTTGGGATCAAAATTTGGAAGAAATTGGGTAAAACTTCTTAGACCAAACTATTGGGGTTTTGAGTGAGCATTTGACCTCCAATTTAGGAGATTTTTATATGGTTAGACTCGTGAGAGTACGAGGGTTCTGGAAATATGAAAATTATTTAATTCCGAGATGTTGTCTTAAGGGGTATTTTGGTCAGTTTACCTATTTTCGCGCCCTAGCTTTAAATTTAATAGTGAAAACATTTTTTGCAATATTATTTACGACATGTAATTGAATAGATTTGGGATATTTGGAGTCGGATACTCATGGAAAAGGTGTGTTTCCTAGTTGATTATTGAGCCGGTTCGAGGTAAGTGTCTTGCCTAACCTTGTGTGGGGGACCTTTCCCCTTAGGATATGATATGTGGTAATTGAGTGCCTTGTACGTAAGGTGACGAGCGCGCACTTGAGCTAATTGTTGAAAAATCCGATTTTTACTTAGATATTGAGACTGATTTTCCTTCATATTTGCCTTGTTTTACTTGCAGTTATAGCCTGTGTTAGATTAGAAAAGCATGTTTAGTTGATCTAACTGCCTAATTGTTTAAGTTGCCTTGGTTGTACTACGTGAAACATGCTAGGCTAGTACTACCTGATGTTTGTCTTCTGTACTTCATATGCTGAATATCTTCTGGTTGTGGTTGCGCATTTACATTGGGACTACGGATGTGGGGTTCCAGTAGCTCCCCCCTTGTTTGTTTACTTTGGGACTGCGGGTTCGATTCCCGATAAATCCCCTTGCATATTTACTTTGGAACTGCGGGTTAGATTCCCGATTGATCCCCCTGCACATTGATAGTTGGACTACGGGACGGTATCCCGGGAGATCCTTCGAATATACACATATGATGGACTACGGGATGGTATCCCGGGAGATCCTTCGGATATACACATATGATGGACTACGGGACGGTATCCCGGGAGATCCACTGGACAATTGAGAAAAGGAATACAGGATGGTATCCTGGGAGATCCTCATTGTTACCATTGGTATTGAGTTGTACTTATTCTGTGGTTGCTCTGTTCCTTATGTATTTGATATTGCCTCGTTTAGCTTGTTTTATCCTACTGTCGTACTCACTATTACTGCTTATTTTTATACTGTTGATTTATATTTCATTGCATAACCTCAGTAGGGCCCTAACCTTCCTCGTCACTACCTAACCGAGGTTAGGCTTGGCACTTACTGAGTACCGCTGTGGTGTAATCATGCACTTTCTGCGCATGTTTTTCATGTGCAGATCCAGGTTCCTCTACCCAGGCGTACTATCATCGAGGCGGAGATATCTAGTGGAGACTTCGAGGTATATCTGTCGCGTCCGCTGACCAGAAGTCTCTACTCTATTCCAGCTTTAGTAGTTAGCTTATCTTTCTTTCAGTTGCTTAGACATTCTGGAGTTAGAGCAGAGTTTTACGTTTCTATTAGCCTGTGTTTTTCCCGTGAGTTTCTGGGTTTTGGGATTGAGTTGTGTAGTTTCGCCTTTCTTTTGAGTTGTATAGGCTGAGCGGCCTTATATGCAGCTATTATTTTACATATGTTCAGTTTTAATTAATTATTTCCGCTAATTATATTAAATTTCCGCATTGTTAGGCTTACCTAGTTGTAGGAACTAGGTGCCATCACGACATGTTCATGGAGGGTGAACTGGGTTGTGACATTGGACTTTCCCAATCTTTGTACATTGGTACCATCTTAAGGAGGTATAACATGGATAATTCCATAAGAGGCAATCTTCCTATAGACACTGGAATTACTCTCAATAGGAAGGATTTTCCTAAAAAATCTGAAGAGATAGAACGCATGAGTAGGATCCCATACACTAGTGCAATGGGAGCTATCATGTATTCCATGACATGTACACGTCCTGATGTGGCTTATGCGATTGGAGTGACTAGATGATATCGGGAAAATCCCAGTGAGGAACATTGGAAGGTGCTGATGACCATTCTTAAGTTCTTAAGAAAGACTAAAGACCAATTCCTCATATGTGGAGATTCTGAGTTGAAACTTGAAGGTTATATTGATGCAATTTCGCTTCAGATAAAGATTATAGAAAATCTATTTCTAGTTATGTATCCACCTTTAGGGTGGTGCAGTGAGTTGGAAAAGTTCCAAACAAGTTATAGTAACTGATGCAGTGACTGAAGCAGAGTATATAACAGCTAGTGAAGCTGCTAAGGAAGCGGTGTGGATGAAAAGGTTCTTAACTGAAATTGGTGTGGTTTCAATAGAAGGTATAGTCCTATTATTGTGTGACAATAATGGAGCCATTGATCAAGAAAAAGAACCAAGATCACACCAAAAATTCAAACACGATCTGTGAAGGTGTCACTTGAAGAGAGAAATTACTGAACATGGAGATGTCGAGATTCAAAAGGATAATGGAGAGGAAAATGTTGTTAACACATTCACTAAAGCACTTGGAGCAAAGGAGTTTGCCAAGAACAAGTGAAAATTGGGAATGAAGAACAAGAGAGATTGGCGTTAGTGCAAGTGGGAGATTGCTAGGGATATAGTAGATATGCCCTAGATCCAATCTAATTTTGATGATTTGAACATATTTTTCTGAACGTCATTTGATATAAAAATATATCTTATCTGATATTCTTTTATCATAGTTATTATTAATTGCTTGATTAATTTGATAAGGTCCTTGATTAAATTTTTTAGGCTTGATATTGTGATGGAGATCATGATAATGAGAGTGAAGTTTCTTGTAGTTTAATCTAAATTTATTCTTGATCATAAGATTATTAATTTGGACATTAATAATCCGGTTATATCAATATTTATGTGATTGTCTTTATTGGATAAAGATTAGTTGATCTAATTAACTAAATCACATAGATGGATGATGCATATAAAGATATGATTATTGAACCGGTTCACTGGATAATTCTTAATGGTTAGAATTACCATAAACTGTCAATAGAATATTCTCTTGAAGAATGTGATGTAAGAGTTTCCTTTGACCTGAGATCGTCATAGTAATTGACAAGTTATTTATTGTGCTTTGATACCAGACACATATGGTCCTAGGGTGATAGTTGAAAGAATATTGGGTGTAATTAAATGCTTGTAGAATTAGTGATTGATCAAGATAGAATCTGTCAACTCTTGGTACTAAGTTTAAGCTCCATGTTGTCATGAATTATAAACGACCAAATAAGACCTTGGCTAGGGCAAGAAGAAAAAGAGTTTCTTAGGTTATTCAATGGTCGATTATACTCTACATGAGCACATAGTTGGTCGCCTATTAGGATTTGACAGTTGAACCATATCCTAGGGTGACCTAGAGCTATAAGGACTGAAGAAATTACTATATTATTCTTCTACGGGTTCTTTAGAGTAAATTGTATACTTTATGCTATCTGGTCATTAAGGAGTGTTTCTAGACGTCACTCTTGATTAGTATATTGATGCGATCAGTTTACTACCAGCTTAATATTGAACTTATGGGGCCGCACACTAACGAGTGTTCTGATCTTTGCAAAAGGATTAATTACTTTGTTATTTGATAATTAAATTAAGAATTTAATTATTCAAATAAAGTTAGTTATTAGTCCAAATAAAATATTATTATATTTTTTGCCAGCACAGAGGATATAATTAATATTGTGAACAAATTAAACTTTTTTATTTGGAATAGAAAATTAAATTATATCTCTTGGTTGAAATATATATATATATATATATATATATATATATATATATATATATATATATATATATATATATATATATATATAGTACTCATAATTAACATTTATATATACAATGATATATATATATATAATATTAATAAAGATTTTTTATCCAAATTGGAGTTCGGCATGGAAAGTCCATGAAGGACGCGCACTTACGTTACGTATACCCATTTAGAATGGGATTTGTAATTTTCCATAAAATGCAATGGTGGAATGGACTTGGAAAAACATAAACTACTTTCTAACTTTTTTATAACCTAATGGGAAAGTGTTGGTGATTAACAATATATACATATAAATGTATCATCAGAAATGGAGGTGTACAGAACATTCGATAGAATCGAAAAACCAAGAGAACAATATTCATTAAAAAAAATACTATACTTACATTAAGGATGAAGTTTTTTTGGAAAAACCTAGCTCTGTATTTTTCATTCAATTTCTTCGCGAGTTTCATTGATCAAAGAGTTGATAGAAATGATCGGCCTCTGTGTAGATACGCATAGAGTCTTTGCACTATTAAAGAAAATTCTGAAACGAGGATCTCTTCACCAAGTACGTCTTAGATTCGATATTTGACATGTAAATAAATTTTAAACACGAAAAAATCTGCCTAGGATTGTTATTTTCTTCTGTTGCGTATTACGAACACCTATACGCAATCCTTCAATACTCGCCCTGCATCACTTGGAAACAAGGCAAAATTTGTCAATTGATAAGACTTGTAAACTATTTAGCAACATAAGTAGAATTATAAAAATTATTCCAAAACTATGCCCCGCTCAGCAAATCTTATGAAAGTTTAAATTTTTCACTCTTCGGGATGTCTAGTTCCGATATTATTTTGGTACATATTCCTTAAAGAGGAAAAGCCCAAAATCATACATCATCTATAGCTTTAGACTTAAAATAATACATATTTTTTAACATGGTGGACTAATAGACATTTTTCTTTAATAAAGTGGTGCACTGTTAATCACAATCCTAAACACCATTAGTTTTTTTAACAGAACTCACCTTACATGCATGTCACATGATTTATTTTCCCTCCAAAAGAATATGCACTAATAGTTATTTTTCTTTAATAAAGTGGCGCACTGTTAATCACAACCCTAAACACTGTTAGTTTTTTAACAGAACTCATCTTACGTGCATGTCACATGATTTATTTTCCCTCCAAAAGAGTAGGTACTTTGTCTCTCCATCTTCCTTTCTTGCGAAGAGAGTAATACCAAGCCGTGTTGGAGCCAAAACTCCGATCGCAAATCATACCTATCCCTAATTGCATCTGTATCAGAATCAATTATTAGGAAGTAATAATGTTCTTAAGGTGCAACACTGGAAGATAATCACCTCATTTTTATAGTGAGAGTTTCCTCTCGATTTTCATATTGAAGAATTTTGTTTTTATAATACGAGCATTGCATTTCTCATCTTGATCTTGTTAAACCTTTTTGTATTTCTCTACTCTTGCTAAAAGAACTGTTCAATTGTTAATTGTGCTGGTTCGTTTTCGACAAATAACTTTTTGTATTATTCTTGTCTAAAACAACACCTTATAAAATTTACTATTTGTAACTTCAAATTCGATAATCGAGGCTTCGTTTGTCACTATAAAAATATATCATGGGGGAATTATGAAGTGTATACCAAAGATGAACTATGTTGGAGGAAACACAAATTACATTGATTATGTAAATGCCGCAAAATTGAATATTGCTGAGTTCAAGAAGATGGCAGAGCTATGTGGTTATTTGAGTGATTCAATAACTTTTATGCGTAAGTGTGAAAGGTCTGGTAGTAGCTGGAAGTTGATCTCTACAGATTTTGAAGCATCTACAATTGGTAAAATCATCCAAAAGGATAATGTGCTTGAGATATACTTTGAACACTTGGACTCTTATTTTAAAATCTTTATGCTCAAAATGAGCAATAGTCATAAAAGGTCGTGTCATCTTTCTTCCATTTTTATCAATTGGATATATAGTTTTTGCAAAAAAATAAGTTCCCTTCTTTCTTCTATTTCATAGCCTCTTCCGTATTCTCAATCGGAATAGCCAGGCCAACACTCTTTTTCTTTTATTAGGAACTGAATCTGAAAGGGACGCAGCAGCAAGAGGGGCAAAGCAAAGCGCAGAGCTTCAAGTGACTTGTTAGGGCTGTCGAAGAGCAAAGAAAAAAGTTACTCGAAGCTCCTAGATATACTTTGAACACTTGGACTCTTATTTTCAAATCGACAAAGTGGATCCAATAATTCAATCAAATATTAAAGAAAATAACAAGCATCAGCTTATGTGTGAAAATTCATCTTTTGGTTATTTTAGTGATTGGGAAGTTGATTTATCAGATGATGTGTTAGTTGATACACATGAAAAGAGGAACCAAAGCATTTTGGAAGAAAGGGAGCTCCTTAGTAACGAAATGTGATGACCCAAAAGGTCATCATTTATTTTTAAATCAAATTCTGTATTTCTGAGGCCTTGAAAATCTTATTTAAAATTACCTCAATTTACGTGCACAGTCCGGGAACGTAGTCAGAAAGGTTAAATATAAAAATTTGTGAAAATGATAAAATTTGGCTAACAAATGAATTAATTTGACTCCAGTCAACATTTTGGGTAAACGGGAATGGACCCGTAATTTGACAGTCCCCGAAGGTCCGTAGGAAAATACGGGACTTGGGCGTATGCCCGAAATTGAATTCTGAGGTCCCAACCCCGAGAAAATTTTTAAAGGAAATTATTTTTTGAAAATTGTTTAAGGAAATTTAAAATGAAATTTGATTAGAACATGGTGGTATCGGGCCCGTATTTTAGTTCCGGTGCTCGGTACATGTCTTATATATGATTTAAGATATTTATGTAAAATTTGGTAAAAAACGGATGTCGTTTGATGTGATTCGGACCTAAATTGCTAAAGTTGATGTTTTATGAAGTTTGAGAAAAGTTCTTTGATTTTGAGGTTTAATTCATTTTTATTAAAGTTATTTTGGCGATTTAATCGCACGGATAAGTTTGTATGATGTTGTTGAGTTGGTACATATGTTTGGTTTCGAGCCCCGAGGGCTCGTGTGTATTTTGGATGTGCTTCGAGAGATTTTTGAAACTCAAAAAGTTGCAGGTTTTTGGTTGTTCAGTGCCTAGGAATTTTACCCCTCATGTTCACGTGGTCCCTCTCGTGAACGCGTAAGGCAAACATCCCAGGTGCCCAATTTCTTCTTCGCGAACGCAAAGGTTGAGACGCGAACGCAAAGCTCAGGGGGAGACCCTTCCCGAAAGTGTCCTTCCAATTGCGAACGCATAAGGTCCTGGGCAGGGGTGGGGAATTTGTTGTGACGACCCAAAAGGGTCATCACCTATTTTCCTCATCTGTTTTGTGCTTCCGAGACCTTGAAAACCTCATTTTCTATTGCCTCGATTTGCGTGCACAGTCTGGGCGCGTAGCCGGAAAATTTCTATGTTGAAATATGTGAATGTTGTGGAAAATTTGAAGAATTTTGATATTAATATGATTATAGTTGACTTTGGTCAATATTTTTGGTAAACGGACCCGGACCCGAGATTGGACGGTCACGGAAGGTCCGTAGAAAAATATGGGACTCGGGCATGTGCCCGGAGTCGAAATCCGAGGTCTAGAACCTGGGTAAAAGAATGTTTTTGTTAAATTATTTTTCTGAAATTATTAAGGAAAATGAAAATGAAAATTTATTAAAAGACTATGGTATCAGGCTCATATTTTTGTTCCGACGCCCGGTACAAGTCTTATATATTGTTTAAGCGCTTCCTGTAAAGTTTGGTCGAAATCGGACGTTGTTTGACGTGTTTCAGACCTAAATGTCTAAATTTGGAAGTTTATGAATTTTGAAAGAAGAATCATGAGTTTTGAGGCTTGATTCTATGTAAATGATGTTATTTTGGTGATTTGATCGCACGAGCAAGTTCGTATGATGTTTTTGAGCCAGTGTGCATATTTAATTTGGAGTCCCGAGGGCTCGGGAGTGTTTCGGAGGTAGTTCGGGGTGTTTTTACACTTGGAAATAGGATCAGATTTCTATTGCAGACCTATGTTCTTCGCGAACGCAGCCCTAGGCTCGCGTTCGCAGTGCCTTGTTATCCCCTCCACCGCGTTCGCGTTCTTCACATCGCGATCGCGATGGTCTATTCTGTTCTCTATCGCGTTCGCATCTGCCTGCTCGTGTTCGCGTAGGCCATTTTCCCAGGGCCCAGCTTTTCCTTCTTCGCGTTCGCGTGCTCCCAACCGCGAATGCGATGCCCCTAGTTTTTCTTCATCGCGAACGCGTCCTTGGTGTCGCGATCGCGAAGGGTAAATCCCTTCTGTGATTTTTTTAAAGTTCAGAACAGTAGCAACACGGGATTTATTCCCACTTTTCATAAACCTTGTCTTCTCCACAGCACATAGACGATTTTTAGAGTTAATCTTCACCAAAGTTTCTTGGGTAAGTATCAACTAACTCGTCTTCTTCATTTTCTATCATCATTTATCAAATTCCTAGCCCTAAATCATGAAGTTTACGGTAGAAATTATGGGTTTTGAGCAAAGTTAGGGTTTTGAGAATTTTGGGTAATTCAACCCCAATTTGGGGTCGAATCTTAAAACAAATTATATCTTTGGATTCGTGGGGTGATGGGTAATTGGGTTTTGGTCCGAACCTCGAGTTTCAACCACGTGGGCCTGGGGGCATTTTGGGAATTTTTGAGTAAAACTTGGGAAAAACCATTTTTATGCATTCAAACCAATTCATATAGTGTTTATTAAAGTAATTGAACAAATTTTGATTAGATTCGAGCGAATTGGAGGTTGAATCACGAGGTAAAGAAATAGTTGAAGGTTAAGCGGACTTCAAGGTTTTGAGGTAAGTGTTTGGTCTAACCCTAGCTTGAGGGAATAGGAGTTGAGTCTTGTTGCTAATTGCTATGTGATCGAGTACGATGTATAGGCATGGTGACGAGTATCTATACATTGGTGTCTAGCATGACCGTGAGTCCTTATAATGTGATTACCATGAACTGATTGTGAATTCCATGTTTAATTGGAGTAATTCTATATGTTGTGAATAACATGTGAATGATAATATGATAATTTGATTCCTAAGAGCATTGGCTCGAATTGCGATACGAATATTGAAATTATATGAAATGACTGGTGTCATTGAGGAGCGTTGGCTCCAGTTGTAGAACGAATTATAAAAGTACAAGTGATAATTGAACCTCTAGAGCATGTGCTTTGAAAAGAATTGTGAATTAAAAGTGAGAAAGAGGAGAGATCATTATGTTGCCATCTTGGAGGGCTATGGTTAAGTTGTGATTCCCTGGTGTTGTGTTCTTAATTGATATTACGGATTCTCAGGGTGGTGTTTCCTTGTGTTAGGTAAAATCTTATGGTTATAGCTGAGGTGATTAAGTATTGTAACAGATTAGTTATAGATAGGGTGGTTGGGTGTGGTAGTCGATTAGATGTAACTGAGGTGGTTAAGTGTGGTAATAGGTTGGTTATAGCTGTGGTGGTTAGATGCGGGAACTAAATGTGGTTATGGTAACCCCCTGCCGGGATAATTGAGATAATGTGTGTTCCCTCACTGGGATGTCGTTATATTGTTGTTTGTGACGGAATATGAGATAAGAATTTCTTGGAGCTTGGGCTCCAGTGGTATCGTGGAGTAAGAAAAGAAAGAAAGAGAAAGAGTTACTGATTATTCCCTTGTCGGGATGTTTTGTTGATTCTGTTGTTAGTATTTAATGTATTCTCCCTTGCCGGGATGATTGAACTATTAATTGTGCTCCCTTGCCGGGATGATTGAACTGTTAATTGTGCTCCCTTGCCGGGATGATTGAACTATTAATTGTGATCTCTTGCCGGGATGATTGAACTGTTAATTGTGCTCCCTTGCCGGGGTGATTGAACTGTTAATTGTGCTCCCTTGCCGGGATGATTGGACTGTTAATTGTACTCCCTTGCCGGGATGTTTGCTATGAATTTGTCTGCTGTGTGTCCCTTCATTGTGACTGTTGCTCGGGGACTCAGACTGTTAAATAATATTGAGGAGCGGGTTGCACGCCGCAACAAATGACACTGAGGATCGGGTTGTGCGCCGCAACAATGATAACTGATAAATAATGTGGGTCGGGTTGCACGCCGCAA
>MU779012.1:5220-46148 GCA_026770625.1 Nicotiana glauca | reverse complement strand
GCATTTTTGCACAGGTCCAGGTTTTGAGCAGCAGCAGCAGCAGTAGTTCGGGAGCAGGATTTTATTATCACGAGACTGAGGTAGCCTTAGAGGCGTCCGCAGGCGTCCGCAGGCCCGGCGTCTCTTCTTATGTTTTTCATTTATACTGTTGACTCATTGTTTCGAGACAGACAGCTGTTATATTTCTTTCAGACCTTTATATGTAGTCTATTCTTAGTGGTTCGTGAGTATGTGACACCAAATCTTGGGTAGAGAATATTGTTGAGCATTTCGTATTTATTTCAGACTTATAAAAATTAGACTTCCGCAGCTATTGTTGTTATTATTAATGATGCTATAAATTGACAACAGAATAGTTTTACTAATGGAAAAGGTAAGTAAGTTGGCTTGTCTAGCTACCACGAGTAGGCGCCATCACGATCCCGATGGTAGAAAATCTGGGTTGTGACAGTTCTATGAGAACGCAACCCTTTGGACGCAAACGCGAGGGCTCGAGGGGTTTCCTCTCCGCGAACGCGAGCCTAGTGTCGCGAACGCGAAGGTCTTCAGTCCTGACTCGTCGCAAACACGAAGGGCAATTTCGCCCAGTTATTTTAAAAGACCCAAAACAGAACACCCACGGGATTTTCATAAAATTTCATAACACTCTTCTTCTCCAAAGCTCTTAGGCAATTTTTGAAGCATTTCCTCACCATAATCTCTTGGGTAAGTAATTTTTAACTTGTTATCTTCCATTTTTATCAACCCCCACTAGATTTCTAGGCCTAAAACATGTGATTAAGGGTAGAAAATTAGGGATCTGGGTAGAGTTTGGGCTTTTGATTAATTGTGATTTAGACCTCAATTTGGGGTCAAATTTTAGAAAAAAATATATATTTGGGCTCGTGGATGAATAGGTAATTTTATTTTGGTCTGAACCTCGTATTTCGACCAAGCGGGCCCGGGGTCAAATTTTAGATTTTTGGGAAGAATGATTATAAAGTTATAATTAGCATTGGAATTGGATTGTTTAGCATTTATTGATATACTAAGCCGATTATGTATAGATACGATTGTTTTGGAGCCAAATTCGAAAGGAAAGGCAGTTTTTGAGGATTGAGTTGGTCGTGAAAGTTCGAGGTAAGTGTTCGGTCTAACCTTAGCTTGAGGGATTAGGATTTGAGTCCTATTTGCTATTTCCTTCTTGTTGAGTACGACGTATAGGTATAGTGACGAGTATTTATGCATTGGTGTCGAACATGACTGTGAGTCTTAAATTGATACTTTTTGTATTCGTAAATGATACTATGGATGCTTTAGCGGGTAAAACCTTGATATTGGGCAAAGACATAGTTTATTTTTGTGGAATTTATTTATGATTGAGTAATGGCGATAACTGAGATGAGTAGAAGTTGAGCTAAGATTGATTATAGCTGATTCTCCCTTGCTGGTAAGTATATACTTGTACAGTTGAGTTCCCTTGCCCGGACAATGTAGTTTATTGTTGATCCCTTACCGGCACAGTTATTATGATTATTGGCAGCTATATATTTGGAATGGGTTGCACGCCGCAACATTATTATTATATATGGATCGGGTTGCACGCCACAACAATTATATTATATGGATCGGGTTGCACACCGCAACAATTATATGTTGGATCGGGTTGCATGCTGCAATAATTATTATATTGGATCAGGTTGCACGCTCCAACAGTTATATATGTGGATCAGGTTGCATGCCGCAATAGTGTTAAATGATAAGGGATCGGGTTGCGCGCCGCAACAGTATTATTATTGCTTGTTGTAGATTTTGGACTGTCCTCTCTTATTTCTTTTAAATTACTACTAGATTTGGTATGTCCCCCAAAGTATGTACCCCCTTCCATTTAAATAGCTTATTTCTGTTTATTTTCCACCGCATATTATATAATTGTACATGTTTATCTAGAGTCTAGTTCTAGCCTTGTCACTACCTCACCGGGGTTAGGTCAGACACTTACTAGCACATAGGGTCAGTTGTGCTGATGTTACACTCTGCATACTGTGTAGATACCAGGGTAGCATTGGGACAACAATAGTAGCTCAGGAGCCAGCCTTCAGTCCACAGAGATCCCGAGGTAGTCCTGTAGGAGTCCGCAGGCCCGATATCTCTTTTATCTACTATTATGATTTTGTTATCACTTATACAGAAACAGACTGAGTTTCCTTCTTTCAGACATTTGTATATAGTGATCTTAGACAGTCCGTGAATGTTGTGACACCGGTTTTTGGGTAGAGACACATGTTGGCTTTTCTCATATTTATTTTGGTATTATAATCGTCTAAGTCTTCCGCTTAATTTTTATCTTTCGCTATCAATTAAATGTTTATCACTGTTTATATAAGTTGCAAAAAAGGTCTAAATGAAAGAGTTAAAGGTTTCTAAACTTTGTGGCTTGCCTATCTTTTACGAGTAGGCTCCATCACGACTCCCGAGGGTAGAAAATCCGAGTCATAACAAGTTAGTATCAGAGCTCTAGGTTACATAGGTCTCACAATTCACAAACAAGCTTAGTAGAGTCTGAGGGATCGGTACGGAGACGTCTGTATTTATCTCCTAGAGCCTACAGAGTTAGGAAAACTTCACATTTGTTCTTTTTTGTCGTACGGTTTGGTTTCTCAATGCTAATTGAATTTGTACTCAGTTCTTTCGTAGATGGCGAGAACACGCGCTTACTCCTCTACCGATCAACAGCTCGATCCCCCAGTAGCAGCTCCCACGAGGGGCAGAGTTCGAGGTCAAGGCCGTGCTAGAGGTCGAGGTAGGGGCAAAGCTCAGTCTAGGGAAGCAGCACCCGTAGCGGAGCCTCAAGTTGATTTTGATGATGAGGTTCCATCCCTAGCAGTTCCGGTAGGCCCAGCTCAGGTCCCAGAGGGTTTTATTGCTACCCCAGTTCTTAAAAATGTTGTGGTCCATCTATTGGGCCATATGGAGAGTGTCACCAGGGCAGGTTTACTTCCTGTAGAACCACTCGTCTCTCAGGCTGGGGGAGGAGACAAGACTCTTGCTACTCGCACTCTGGAGCAGGTAGCTCCCCAGTTTCAGATTCCAGCAGCTCAGCCAGTTGGAGCGGTTCAGCCGGGTGTGGTAGCTCAGACCGGCGATAGTACAGCCATGTCTACCGATGCTTTGTGGAGATTGGACAGGTTCACCAAGCTCTTCACTACTACTTTTAGCGATGCATATACGGAGGATCCCCAGGATTATCTGGATAGCGGTCACGAGGTTCTTCGGAACATGGGGATAGTTGAGACCAACGGGGTCGATATTGCCATATTTCGCTTATCTGGATCCGTCAAGACTTGTTGGAGGGATTACTGCTTAGCTAGACCAGCAGGATCGCCTGCCTTGACCTAGGAGCAGTTCACACAACTATTTCTGGATAAATTTCTCCCTATAACACAGCAAGAGGCCTGTCGGAGGGAGTTCGAGCGCCTCCAGCAGGGATCCATGACTGCCACCCAGTATGAGACTAGATTCATTGATTTAGCTCGCTATTATCTTATCATACTTCCCACTAAGAGGACGAGAGTGAGACGGTTTATTGATGGACTCATTCATCCGATTCGTCTCTAGATGGCTAGAGAGACTGGGAGTGAGATATCCTTCCAGGAGGCGGCCAATAAGGCCCGGAGACTTGAGATGGTACTATCATAAGGGGTGGTCATGGGGCAGACAACAGACCCCATCATTCAGGCAGATTCAATGGTACCTCATCTGGAGGTAGAGATTCGTACAGTAGAGGCCATCCTCCTAGGCCCTTTCAGTCAGCTCTTCAGGTTTCTCACGGTGCTTCAAGTGGCCGTAGTTCTCACATGCAGCATTCTAATCAGCAGCCCTACAGTGCGCCAGCAGCTCCTATCAGTGCACCGCCGCTTTAGAGTTTTTGGGGTGGTCATTCAGGTCACCAGGGTCAGTCTCAGTTTCTTCAGCCGCAACATTCAGGTGGATGCTATGAGTGTGGTGAGTATGGTCATATTAGGAGGGCTTGTTCGAGATTGGTGAGTACTCAATCGTAGCAGTAGGGTTCCCGTGCTATGGTTCAGGCACCAGGTGTTCCATAGATCGCCCAGCCAGCTAGAGGTGGGGGTAGAGGTGCTAGAGGTGGAGGTAGAGGATTTAGAGGTGGAGCTCAGACTGCTAGAGGTGGAGGCCAACCAGCTGCAGGCTGCCTCTAAGATGTAGTCTAGGGTGGTGGGGCCCAGTCCCGATGTTATGCTCTTCCAGCCAGGCTCGAGGGTGAGGCTTCAGATGCAGTTATCACAGGTACTATTCTAGTTTGTGATAGAGATGCTTCAGTGTTATTTGATCCAGGGTATACATACTCGTATGTGTCATCTTATTTTGTATCATATCTGGTTATGCCTAGTAATTCATTCAGTGTTCCCGTTTATATGTATACACCGGTAGGTGATTCTATTGTGGTAGATCGAGTCCATCATTCTTGTGTAGTTATGATTGGGGGTCTTGTTACTCAAGTAGATTTGTTGCTTCTGGACATGGTCAATTTTGATGTTATATTGGGGATGGACGGGTTATTACCTTACCACGCTATCTTGGACTGTCATGCCAAGACTGTAACTTTAGCCTTACTGGTCTGCCTCCTTTGGAGTGGAGAGGTACTCCTAGTCATTCTACCTGTACTGTTGTCTCGTATGTGAAGGCTAGACGCATGGTCGAGAAGGGGTGTTTGGCTTATTTGGCATATGTTCACGATTCTAGTTTTGAGGTTCCCTCTATTGATTCGGTACCCGTTGTTCGGAAGTTTCCTGAGGTGTTCCCTTCTGGCCTACAGGGTATGCCGCCCAATAGGGATATTGACTTCTGCATTGATTTGGCTCCGGGCACTCAGCCTATTTCTATTCCACTGTATCGTATGGCCCTGCCTGAGTTGAAGGAGTTAAAAGAACAGTTGAAATATTTGGTTGAGCAGTGTTTTGCCTTGGGGTGTGCCGGTGTTATTTGTTAAGAAGAAGGATGGGTCAATGAGAATGTGTATTGATTATCGGTAATTGAACAAGGTTACAATCAAGAATAAGTATCCGCTATTGAGGATTGATGATTTGTTCGATCAGCATCAGGGTGCCAAGGTATTTTCAAAGATTGACTTCAGTCTGGCTACCATCAGTTGAGTATTAGGGCATCCGATGTCCGTAAGACAGCTTCAACTCTCGATACGGGCATTATTAGTTCTTGGTTATGTCATTCCGGTTGAAAAATACCCTAGAAGCTTTTATGAATTTGATGAACTGAGTGTTCAGGACTTATTTGGATTCGTTCGTGATAGTCTTCATTTATGATATATTGATATATTCCCACAGCCAGGAGGAGCACGGGCAACACCTTAGACTGGTTCTTCAGACTCTAAAGGATAGTCAGTTATATGCCAAGTCTTGAAGTGCGAGTTTTGGTTGGATGCAGTTGCATTTCTGGGTCATGTTGTGTCAACAGAGGGTATTCAGGTTGATCCGAAGAAGATTGAGACATTCAAGAACTGGCCTAGACCAGCATCAACTACAGAGATTTGGAGTTTCTTGGGATTGGCAGGCTACTATCGTCGTTTCGTAGAAGGGTTTTCATCTATTGCAGCCCCAATGACCAAGTTGACCTAGAAGGGTGCCTAGTTCATATGGTCGAATGAGTGTAAGGCGAGCTTTCAGAAGCTCAAGACAGCGTTGACTACAGTGCTGGTGTTGGTTTTGCCCACGAGTTCAGGGCCTTATATTGTATATTGTGATGCATCTCGTATTGGACTTGGGGTAGTGTTGATGCAGGATGGCAAGGTTATTGCCTATGCTTCGCGGCAGTTGAAGATTCATGAGAAGAATTATCCAGTTCATGATTTGGAGTTGGCAGCCATCCTTCACGCATTGAAGATATGGAGGTACTATCTGTATGGCATGGCATGTGAGGTGCTCACGGATCACAAGAGTGTTCTGTATTTGTTCAAGCAAAAGGAGTTGAATTTGAGGCAGAGAAGGTGGTTGGAGTTGATGACAGATTATGATATCACCACCTTATATCATCCAGGAAAGGCCAATGTATTGGTTGATTCCTTGAGTAGGAAGTCGACCACCATGGGCAGTCTTTCTTATATTCTGGTAGGAGAGAGACCGCTTGCTTTGGATATTCAGGCTTTGGCCAATCAGTTAGTGAGACTGGATGTTTCTGAGCCCAGTCGCGTCCTAGATTGCACAGTTGCTCTTTTTTCTTTATTGGAGCGTATCAGTGATCGGCAGTATGATGATCCCCATTTGTGTGTCCTTAGAGACACGGTACAATACGAAGGTGTCAAGCAGGTTACCTTAGGTGATGATGGAGTTTTGAGATTGCAGGGTCAAGTTTGTGTGCCTAATATGGATGGACTTCGAAAGTTGATTTTATAGGAGGCCTATAGCTCCCAGTACTCCATCCATCCGGGCGCCACAAAGATGTACCAGGATTTGCGGTAGCATTATTGGTGGCGGAGAATGAAGAAGGATATCATTGCATATGTGTCTTAGTTTTTGATTGTCAGCAGGTTAAGTACGAGCATCAGAGGCCTGGTGGTTCATTTCAGAGGATTGAGCTTCCCGAGTGGAAGTGGGAGTGGATTACTATGGATTTTGTTGTTGGACTTCCGCAGACTCGGAAGAAATTCGACGTAGTATGGGTCATTGTTGATAGGGCTGACCAAGTGAGCGCATTTCATTCCTATGGTAGTCTCCTATTCTTCTTATAGGTTAGTTGATATCTATATGTGGTAGATTGTTCCCCTTTATGGTGTGCCTGTATCTATCATTTCGGACCGAGGTACGCAGTTTACCTCGCATTTCTGGAGAGTAGTTCAGCGAGAGTTGGGCACACGGGTTGAGTTGAGCACAACATTTCATCCTCAGATGGACGGGCAGTCCGAGCGGACTATTCAGATTTTGGAGGATATGCTCCGAACCTGCGTCATTGACTTTGAAGGCTCGTGGGATCAATTTTTACATTTAGCAAAGTTCGCCTACAACAACAGCTACCAGTCGAGTATCCAGATGGCTCCTTATGAGGCTTTATATGGTAGGCAGTGTAGGTCTCCGGTTGGATGGTTTGAGCCGGGAAAGGCTCAGTTATTGGGTACGGATCTAGTTTAGGAGGCCTTAGACAAGGTCATGATCATTTAGGATAGGCTTCATACAGCTCAGTCCAGGCAAAAGAGTTATGCTGACCGCAAGGTTCGAGATTTCGCTTTCATGGTCGGTGAGCGGGTATTGCTTCGAGTGTCGCCTATGAAGGGCATGATGAGATTTGGGAAGAAGGGAAAGCTTAGCCTTAGGTTCATTGGTCCGTTTGAGATTCTTGATTGAGTGGGAGGGGCGGCTTATAGACTTGCATTGCCTCCGAGCTTATCAGTCGTGCACCAGTGTTTCATGTGTCCGTGCTTCGAAAGTATCACGGCGATCCATCCCACGTGTTAGATTTCAGCACTGTCCAGTTGGACAAGGACTTGTCCTATAAGGAGGAGCCGGTAGCTATTCTAGACCGGCAGGTTCGTCAATTGAGATCGAAGAGTTTTCCTTCTGTTCGTGTTTAGTGGAGAGATCAAACTGCAGAGGCATCGATCTGGGAGTCCGAGTCCGATATGTGGAGCCGTTATCCTCATCTTTTTCCCGACTTAGGTACTTACTTCTTATGTCCGTTCGAGGACGAACGGTTGTTTTAGAAGTGGAAAATGTGTTAGGTCATCACTTGTTTTAAAGTCAAATTTGGTATTTTCGAGGCCTTGAAAATCTCATCTAGAGTAACCTTGATTTGCTTGCACAGTCCGGGCACGTAGCCGGAAAGCTTAAATATATAAATCTATGAAAAATGATAAAATTTGACTGATAAATGAATTAATTTAACTTCAGTCAATGTTTTGGGTAAACGGACCGGACCCGTGATTTGACGGTCTCGGAAGGTCCGTAGGAAAATACGGGACTTGGGCGTATGCTCGGAATCGAATTCCGAGGTCCCAAGCTCAAAAAATGAATTTTTAAAGGAAATTGTTTTCTGAAAATTGTTTAAGGAAATTTGAAATGAAATTTGATTAGGACATGGTGGTATCGGGCTTGTATTTTTGTTCCAGCACCCGGTACAGGTCTTATATAAGATTTAACACATTTCTGTAAAATTTGCTGAAAAATGGATGTCGTTTGACGTGATTCGGACCTAAATTGCTAAAGTTGATATTTTATGAAGTTTGAGAAAAGTTCTTTGATTTTGAGATTTAATTCATTGCTATTAAGTTTATTTTGGCAATTAGATCACGCGGATAAGTTTGTATAATGTTGTTGAGTTTGTACATATGTTTGGTTTCGAGCCCCGAGGGCTCGAATGTGTTTTGGATGTCCTTCGGTAGGTTTTTGGAACTCAAAAAGTTGCAGGTTTTTGGTTGCTCAGCGCTCAGGGATTTTACCCTTCGCGTTCGCATGGTCCCTCTCGTGAACGCATAAGGCAAACATCCCAGGTGCCCAATTTCTTCTTCGCGAACGCGAAGGTTGAGACGCGAATGCGAAGCTGAAGGGGGAGACCCTTCGTGAACGCGTCCTTCCAATGTAAGATCCTGGGCAGGGGGTGGGGCATTTGTTTTACGCGAACACGACCCTTTGAACGCGAATGCGAGGGATCGAGGGGTTTCCTCTCCGCGAACGCGAGCCTAATGTCGCAAACACGAAGGTCTTCAGGCCTGACTTATCGCGAACGCGATGAGCCTGTCGCGAACGCGAAGGGCAATTTCCCCCAATTACTTTAAAAGACTTAAAACAGAACACTTACAGGATTTTCATAACCCTCTTCTTCTCCAAAGCTCTTAGGCGATTTTTGAAGCATTTCCTTACCATAATCTCTTGAGTAAGTAATTTTTAACTTGTTATCTTCCATTTTTATCAACACCCACTAGATTTCTAGGCCTAAAACATGTGATTAAGGGTAGAAAATTAGGGATTTGGGTAGAGTTAGGGCTTTTTGATTAATTGTTGGGCTCGTGGGTGAATGAGTGATTTGATTTCAGTACGAACCTCGTGTTTCGACCAAGCGGGCTCGGGGTCAATTTTTGGATTTTTTGGAAGAATGATTAAAAAGCTATAATTAAGCATTGGAATTGGATTGTTTAGCATTTATTGGTATTACTGAGTCGATTATGTATAGATATGATTCTGTTGGAGCCAAATTCGCAACGAAGGGCCGTTTTTGAGGATTGAGTTGGCCGTGGAAGTTTAAGGTAAGTGTTCGGTCTAACCTTAACTTGAGAAATTAGGAGTTGAGTCATATTTGCTATTTACTTCTTGTTTAGTACAACGTATATGCATGGTAACGAGTATCTATACGTTGGTATCGAACATGACCATGAGTCTTAAATTGATACTTGTTGTATTCTTAAATGATACAATGGATGCTTTAGCAGGTAAAACCATGATATTGGGCAAAGACTTAGTTTATTCTCGTGGAATTTATTTATGATTGAGTAATGGCGATAACTGAGATGAGTAGAAGTTTATCTAAGATTGGTTATAGCTGATTCTCCCTTGCCGGGACGTATATACTTGTACAGTTGAGTTCCCTTGCCAGGACAATGTAGTTTATTGTTGATCCCTTGCTGGAACGGTTATTATGATTATTGTCAATTGTATATTTGGAACGGGTTGCGCACCGCAACATTATTATCATATATGGATCGGGTTGCACAGCGCAACAATTATGTTATATGAATTGGGTTGCACGCCGCAACAATGATATATTGGATCGGGTTGCACGCCGCAACAATTATTATATTGCTTCAGGTTGCACGCTACAACAGTTGTATATGTGGATCAGGTTGCACGCCGCAACAATGTTAAATGATAAGGGATCGGGTTGCGCGCCGCAACAGTATTATTATTGCTTATTGTAGATTTTAGACTGTCCTCTCTTATTTCTTTTAAATTAATGCTGGATTTGATATGTCCCCTGAAGTATGTACCCCCTCCCATTTAAACTGCTTATTTCTGTTTATTTTCCGCCTATATTATATAATTGCACATGTTTATCTGGACACTGGTTCTAGCCTCGTTACTACCTCACCGGGGTTAGGCCAGACACTTACCAGCACATAGAGTCGGTTGTGCTGATGCTACACTCTGCACTCTGTGCAGATACCGAGGCAGCATTAGGACAATAGCAGTAGCTCGGGAGCCAGCCTTCATTTTACAAAATCCCGAGGTAGTCCTGCAGGCGTCCGCAGGCCCGACATCTCTTCTATCTACTATAATGATTCTGTTATCACTTGTACCGAAACAGACTCAGTTTTCTTCTTTCAGACATTTGTATGTAGTGATCTTAGACAGTTCATGAATGTTGTGACACCAGTTTCTGGGTAGAGGCACATGTTGGCTTTTCTCGTATTTATTTTGGTATTATAATCATCTAAGTCTTCTCTTAATTTTTATCTTCCGCTATCATTTAAATGTTTATCACTTGTTTATATAAGTTGTAAAAAAGGTTTAAATGAAAGAGTTAAAGGTTTCTAAACTTTGTGGCTTGCCTAGCTTCTACGAGTAGGTGCCATCACGACTCTCGAGGATGGAAAATTCAGGTTGTGACACAAAATAAAAAGAAAGATGGTTGATACAGAAGGGGATCCTGATTGTGTTGATTATGAAGATGTGCAGAGTTTGGATAGTGTTTCTAAAACTGAAAGTTTCAACTTTCCTAAGTTCAATCCAAAGACCGATGGAGATAACCCAGTATTAGGATTAGAATATTCCTTTGAAAAAAGAAAGAATTTAAGAATGCTATAGCAACTCATGAGATTAAGAATGGAAAGTATATCCGGTGGAGTAGGAACGATAGTGTAAGAATGGAGGCACGTTGATTACATCATCCAGAGTGCAAATGGATAATCATGGCTTCTACAATGCAAAGAGACACGACTTTCCAAATTAAAACTTACAATCCCATACATACTTGTAAGGATTGGAATCATAAAAATAGAACGATCATATCATCTTTCATTGCAAGAAGATACCTCAACAAAATTGGATCAAATCGGGACTGGAAAGTGGCTGAATTTAAGGATAGAGTAAGCGTTGAACTAAGAGCTCAAGTGACGTTATCTCAAGATAAAAGAGCTAAGATGAAGGCTATCACATTAATTGATGGTGACATTAAAGGTCAATATAAAATGATGTGGTATTATTGCAATGATATTGATAGGACAAATCCAGGCAGCACAGTTTACATGAAGTTCATTAATAACGAGATTCCCAATGGGTAGACTTCAAACGGGTATACTTTTTCTCCCCCCTTGCTGGAGCAAGTTTATATCTCAAATCTCTCTTGCACCAAAATTTAATACACTTGCTAAATGAGACCTTTGGATCATGGCTCTCCCCTTCTTGAAGTTGGTTAAAGGCGGTAAACAGGTATTCACAAGCTCGAGGAGTAATCTTTCATTCTTCTCATTAATACCTATGAGTTCGACAGTTTCGGGCATAACTTTTTCATAGGTAGAACCTCTAATAGGTAAACCACCAATGGTATGTAAATCCCAAAGAGATATTAATAGTTCTCCGGCTGATGTAAGTAAGGTATTTGTTGAGGGATACCAAGCTTCAAGAAATGCTTGCAAGATGTTTAAATTTCGATCATATGTAAATAAAGAAGCATAGATGACATCATAAACTCTTGTTGTCTCTAAAGCATGTTGACTTCTGCCAACTATGTCTTCATCCCATTACCAATATCCCAAGACATGATGATATTCTCCTTAATTCTTAAAGTATCTCCCCAGCGTATCTCCCTTTGAATCATACGTCGTCCTAGGCAAGGAAGGTACTCGCAACATTAAGTTTTCATTGGTAAGGAGTTTGAAGAGACAACATTTTAGTTGACTTTTGATTGTGCTCTAAAGTCTAATCTACCAAATTGAGGGAATTTTGTAGAGGTGGACACAAATATACATATCGACCAACCAGTGGAGTGTAAGTCAACAACTTGGTTATAACACCACCATTCTTAGCATCAATTATGAGACACTTGCACTTGGAGGATGGAGATGTGTAGTCTCTGAATTGAACCATTTCTTCAAAAGTGCATAAGCGAAAGAAAATTAGTAAATATTAAGTCGACAACAATTGACGAAAGGAAGAGAAAATTCTAATTGTGCTTTAAGCTAATTTTTATTTACAATTAAGAATTTTTCCTATATCTATTCCACCTTACGGAATGGCACCGACAGAATTGAAGGAGCTAAAGGAATAATTGAAGGATTTGTTAGAGAAGAATTTCATCTGACCGAGTGTGCCGCCTTGGGGCACACCGATTCTCTTTGTATGAAAGAAAAATGGATCATTACAGATGTGTATTGACTATCGACAGCTCAGCAAGGTCACAATCAAAAATAAGCACCCACTACCAAGGATAGATGATTTGTTTGATCAATTGCAGGGTACTAGGTACTTCTCCAAAATTGATTTACGGTCCGGATATCACCAATTGAAGATCAGGGAGTAGGATATTCTGAAAATAGCTTTCAGGACTCAGTATGTGCACTTTGAATTTTTGGTAATGTCTTTTGGGCTAACAAATGCCCCAAAGCCTTTCATGGATCTTATGAATCGAGTCTTCAAGACTTTTCTTGACTCCTTTCTGATAGTGTTCATTGACAATATTTTTGTATATTCACAAAGTCGGGAGGACCACGTCGATCATCTTAGGGCAGTTCTGTAGACTCTTCATCAGCACCAAGTGTATGCGAAGTTTTCGAAATGTGAATTTTGGCTTGAATCTGTTGCGTTCTTGGGTCATATCGTCTCCAGAGAAGGAATTATAGTTGTTCCTCAAAAGATTGAAGCAGTGAAGAATTGGCCAAGACCTATAACTCCAATAGAGATTCACAATTTCGTGGGCTTAATAGGGTATTAGCGGAAGTTTGTAGAGGGTTTTTCAACTCTTGCTTCTCCGTTGACTAAATTGATGCAGAAAGAGGTTAAGTTCCAATGGTCCGATACTTGTGAAAGGAGCTTCCAGGAGTTTAAATCAAGATTGAGTACGGCACCGGTGTTACCCTGCAAGAGGGCACGGATGGGTTTATGGTATATTGCGATGCTTCAAGGATTGGGCTTGGGTGTGTATTAATGCAACATGGAAAGGTTATAGATTATGCTGCTGGTCAACTTAAGAATCATGAAAGAACTATCTAATACATGACTTAGAACTTGTGGGGGTTGTATTTGCATTGAAAATTTGGCATCATTATCTGTATGGGGTCCATGTGGATGTATACACGAACCATAAAATCCATCAATACATTTTCAAATAGAAGGAATTGAATTTGAGGCAGCGAAGATGGCTTGAGTTGCTCAAGGATTACGACATCGATATTCTATATCACCTGGGAAAAGCCAATGTTTTGGCGGATGATCTTAGCCAGAAATCTATGGGTAGTTTGGCTCACCTGAAGGCATGTCGAAGGCCGTTGGCCAGGGAGGTTCACCAGTTGGCTAGTCTGGGAATTCGTCTTGCGGACTCTAATGAAGGAGGGGTAATTATGCGAAATAGAGCTGAATCATCACTTGCGGCAGAGGTCAAGGAGAAGCAATACAACGATCCATTGTTGTTACAGTTAAAGGAGAGGATTCATAAACATGAGACTATGGCTTTTACTCTTGGCATGGATTATGGTGCACTAAGGTACCAAGGGCGGCTATGTGTTCCAAATGTAGATGGTCTTCAGGAAAGAATAATGGTTGAAGCTTACACTTCTAGGTATTTTGTGCACCTATGTTCAACAAAAATGTATCATAATCTTAAGAAAGTCTATTGGTGGAATGATATGAAGAGGAATGTTGCGGACTTTGTGAAAAAATGTCCAAACTGTCAACAAGTGAAGGCCGAGCATCAAAGGCCCAGTGGGTTGGCACAGAATATAGAAATTTCAATATGGAAGTGGGAAATGATTAATATGGACTTTGTCATAGGACTACCATGCACTTCGCACAAGTTTGACTCAATTTGGGTGATTGTCGGCCGACTCACGAAATCATCACACTTTTTGCCAATTAAATCTACTAACACAACAGAACAGTATGCTCGGTCATATATCAAGGAAATAGTCAGGCTTCATGGCACTCCAGTTTCCATCATTTCTGATCGAGGGGCTCAGTTTACGGCCAATTTTTGGAAGTAATTTCAGCAAGGTTTGGGAACTCATGTAAATCTTAGCACAACCTTCCACTCACAAACCGATGGGCAAGCAGAGTAGACTATTCAGACGCTTGAGGACATGTGCGTGCTTGTGTTCTTGATTTCAAGGGTAGCTGGGATGATCATTTGCCACTCATACAGTTTGCTTATAACAACAGCTTCCATGCTAGTGTTCAGATGGCATCATTTGAGGCATTGTATGGTAGTAGATATAGATATCCCATTGGGTGGTTCGAGATTGGGGAAGTTGAGTTGATAGGGCCAGACCTTATGTATCAGGCCATGGAGAAGGTTAAGAACATAAAGGAGTGGTTGAAAATATCTCAGAGTCGTCAAAAATCCTATTCGGATGTTCGTCGCAGAGACTTAGAGTTCAAAGAAGATGTTGGGTATTCTTGAAGGTTCCCCCCATGAAGGATATAATGCGGTTTGGAAAAAAAGGAAACTGAGTCTGAGGTATGTCGGGTCGTATACAATCATTCTAAGGATCGGTCAGGTGGCATACAAACTTGAGCTACCACCAGAGATGTCATTAGTACACCCGGTATTTCATGTGTCTATGTTGAAGAAGTTAGTGTGAGATCCATCGGCTATTGTGCCAGTTGAGACCATTGAGGTTACTGAAGAACTATCATATGAAGAGATTCCAGTTGCCATTCTTGATAAGCAAGTCCGAAAGTTGAGAAATAAAGCAATTGCCTCCGTAAAAGTGCAATGGCGAAACCAGTAGGTTGAATAGGCTACTTGGGAAGTCGAGGAAGAAATGAAAAAAAAGTACCATCACTTGTTTGAATAGCCATGTAATAGTTCTATGAAGTTACTTCCCAAAAATTTTGTATCACTTGTTCAGTTGATGTAAAGGTGTTCCTTTTTGGTTATATGTTGCTTATGAGGCCACGATTGGTGTCGTTCTGTATTATGTTACATCATTTGATCATATATGTTGTTAGGGTGTGTTTTATGTGGTTCGCTGGCAGGTGGATAGGCCCAATTGCAAGGGAGACTCTGGCGAAATTTTTGGAAATTAAGAGAGTTAGTCAAATTCGGGACTGCGGGTGTGTGGTATGAAAAAATAAGTTGCATAGGATGCTAATAATAAACCTTGATCCTCATTCAAGGACTAATGATCTTAAGTGGGGAAGAATGTAAGGCCCCATAAATTTTTTTCCTTAAAATCTAGATTTCGTGATACCGAAGTAGACGTAGAGGTTAGTAGTAGTTGAAATTCTTCGCGGCAAGCTTACGGACCATGGTTCAAACCTTTTGGAGTGAACAGTACGCTGGGGAGTTTAAGGAAATACTTTTGCAGAAGTAGGCATTTTTGTGGCTTATTATGCAGCCGCATAATTACTCTGCGGGCTACAGAATGGCCGCGGAGTGAAGCAATCTTTTTGGCCAATTTTGAGGTCAGTTTCGCAACCAATTATGTGACCACATAACCATTTCGTGGGCCGCACTTTGGTCGCATAATCGTCCTTGGATTTTTGGGAGGGAGGTTCTGCAGCGCATTCAAGTCTACGGGCCGCAAAACAGCCACAGAGTGAAGCTGACCAGCCCAGTTACCAGGGCAACCTTTCGCATTCATTTCACGGACCGCATAACATGAAACCGTAGAACCTATTCCGGAGCTTCATTTAGGGGGTTTTTAAACCTGACCCTATTCCGTTAAAACACCCACCTTAGACCATTTTGAGCCTATTTTCTTATATCTTTAGAGTGAGAATGAGAATCCTAAAGGGAGAAAGTTTTCTTCATAAAAAAATTCTCTTTAATTCTTGCTTAAACCTTGGAGATTATCAAGGGAGACACCTAGGTCTTCTTCCCAAAAGGTAAGGTTCTATCACCCAAACTCCTAATTTCAAAATGTAACTAGAATGGACAATTAGTAAGGTAATTCATGGGGATAAGAGTGCTTACCTTGCATGCACGTATTCTTAAGGTATATGGGGAGGTTGTGAGTTAGAGAGGGAAAAGAATGGGGCGTGGGTTGGTGTAGTTATTCGTAAAGAGGGCCATGAAACCTTAATGTACACCTAGTATTTGATAATATGCTCAAATGAGCTAGAATCATAATCATCTTTCTAATTTTTGGTTTAACTTGTTATATTCCTAAATAAATTAAGGTTGCTAAGAGTTCCAGAATATTGTAGAATTTAAGGAAGCTCTATTGATGTATAGTTAAAAACTGCTCTTGTTAGAATTGAACCCCTTGGTATTCATGCAATAGATGTAAGTCCCAAATTGATGTTATAGAAATTGTTATTCTGAATGTGCTTGCATAGAAAAATATATGTGCAATATGTTCCCGTGGTTTCATCATTTCATCTTATCAATTGAGGATGTGTTAAAAATATGGGATATCTGCTACAAATGCCTAGACTTTTCAATTTTGAATGAAGATTATTATGCCAAATCGTGTGAAAAGCCTCATGTTCCTTAGATTCTAAGTTGCTCACATGTGTAATCAAAATCTTGAATGAAAGGCCTTGTTGTTGATATGATAATAAGGTAGAATGTGGAAAAGAACTTGAATTATGAAATATGGCCAAGTGCCAAATATGATATAACAATTATGGCCACTAGTGCCGATGAACTGAAAAACATGAAAGAAGTATGAAATGAGAAGATTGATAGAAAATAGTAATGTCTCGGGCAAGACGGCCTAGCTGATCGGGCCGTGATCGGACACCATACCGCATATATGGTGGTAATTATGCTGGAAATCAAAACTAGAATTTGAGAATGAAATTATGATTATGGTTGGTGTCTCAATTGAGACGACCTAGCCAATCAGGTCGTGATCGAACTTCGCATAAGAATGCGGTGGTATTGTGGATAATAGTGTATCTGTATTAAAGATATTCCAATCTAAAGCTATGGAAATTTACTTGAAAGCTTATGTGATTCTTAATTTGATGTTGTGGCGTTGTTTAAGGCTGTTATTGATTTTATGATTTCTTCCTTCTTGTATTATTTTTCATTCTAATGAGATGGTGTTTAGTTATACATACTAGTACCATTCAACGGTACTGATGTCCCTTTTGTTGGGAGCGCTGTGTCTTAATTTGATGTTGTGGTGTTGTTTAAGGCTGTTATTAATTTTATGATTTCTTCCTTCTTGTATTATTGTTCATTCTAATGAGACGGTGTTTAGTTACATACTAGTACCATTCAGCGGTACTAACGTCCATTTTGTTAGGAGCGTTGTCTCTTAAATGGATGCAGGTGGCTCCATAGCAGGCAGTGTCGATTGCCGTTAGTGGTACATCCTCCTCCCAACTATCTTGGTGAACCCCATTTTATTTCGGGGTCATACCTCTTTTGGTTCCTTATATACTGTACTGAGGTATAGCCGGGACCTTGTTGCTGGCACTTTCGTAGTACTCTTTTGTATCTATTTAGAGGCTCCGTAGACATAGTGTAGGTTATATGTATATGGGTGCTGGGAAGGTCAAACGAACCATGTTGTATTTGGATCATTTATTCCACTTCATACTATGAATGGTGTGTATTTTAAGACATTAAATAATGAAGTAACTAAGGAAAATGAATTGGAATCGTATTATGATCTCCTTAATATCTAATTAATAAAAATATACTTTCTCTTAATACATGAGCTAGTTTGGTAGAAAGAATCTAACATGCTTGCTTAGCCAGGTTCACCTGGTTGAGCGCCGGTCGCGCTCCCCGGGTTTGGTGCGTGACAATAAGTTTAATAAATATATGGACTTAATAAATTAGTCCAAGTTAATTGGGCGACAAGTGATGACCCATTTTATTAGGCCCACTATGTCATCTTCTTAAAGACCCAGTTTAGTGCCACATGTCAAATTACATAGCACACCAAATCAAACAGAAGAGCAAATAGGATCATGCTACGTGTCAAAATGACAAGGCATGCCAAGTCAAATTAAAAGGCCAACAAAATGGCACCACATGTATAAGTGACATGTTCTGGCCAATGAAATGCGGTCTTATCACGCTTCAATCTGATTGGTCGGGAAGAGCTTGTTCTCATCACAATTATTCCCTCCCACAATTATAAATAGGGGTCTTCATAACTCAGAAAGACATAAGAAGTTATAACAAGAAGGCACAAGGGAGCTTGTGGATCAAAGGTCACAATTCTCTGCAAACTGCAAGTGTTCAAGCATTCAAATACTTGACCACAAAATTCAAGCATTCAAGATCAAGAACGAAGTCAAATCAAATCCAAGGCATTCAAGATCAAGACTACTTGTTCGTGATATAATTTGTGACTACCTCAAAGCGTTCGCAACAGATAAATCAAATTCGCATTCAAGATCAAGCTCAAAGGCCCTTGACTTTATATTGGAAAAGTAGAATCAGATGATTCATAGAAATTGTAATGCTCAAACTATTTAAAATCAAATACTACGATTGTTGCAATATTTTTCAGTCTTGATTTTATTTTCTTGACATAATTTTATTGTCTACAATGTGAGTATTCGACCATTGTGTATTGTTTGGTTTGTAGATCGATCGTCATATATGCCAAAATGGAACAAATTTGTTTATTGTGGTATCACAAATTAACATGGTTGGACTTGGACGCATATACTGTTGGGATCTTTACACAAATAGTGGTCCAATTCATTTATTTACTTTTCTTAATCCGTATATATAGTTATACACTAATTATGCATGATTATAAATTAATTATACATGAATTATACATATAATATTAAGGGAGAAATTTAAAAATAGCCAGATTTGCAGGTGGTCATTCAAAAATAGCCCAATTTCAAAAGTAATCGAAATTTAACCACTTTTCATGTAAAGATAAATCTGAGCGAAAATACTGTTCAAAACCCGAAAAATACGCCAGTATATTATGCTGGAGTTCCAACATAAGATACTTGAAAGCATATTATGATGGAGTTCCAGCATAAGTACACTAGGACTCCAGCATAATATACTAGAGTTCCAGCAAAGTATACCAGTACAGTAGCAGAGTTCCAACAAAGTATATTGGTCCATTATAATATGCTGAAAGTTCATATACAAGTGGTTGAATCTCCAGTATATTATGCCGGAGCTTTCCGTGCGTTGGAGTTCCAGCATAACATGCTGGAAGTTCATACACATGTGCACCAAACTCCAGTATATTATGTTGGACCGATCTCTGTTGCAACAAAATAGTAGCTATTTTTTATTGACTTGGTAAACGCTGGCTATTTTTAAATGACTAGTCCAAAAACTGGCTAGGCCGTGCTATTTTTACTAATATTCATCCTCCAAATTTTTTTTGTTTAAGCAGCTGGATGGACAATTATTTAAAGGGAAACTTACACAAATGTCCCAAATAAATCTCAACTTACCAACCTCTAGCCCTTAGTCATTGACTTACCAAAACTAGCCAACAAAAATTAAAAAACCAAATGATAGGGTTCTTTCTATCAAAGAATCACATGCAAAAATTACCTTTCATATTTTTAAGCGTGATTATCAATATTACATACAAGACATTAGGGGTATACATAGATCGGGTTGGTTCGGATTTTTCAATTACCGAACCAAACCAGTAGTGTCAGATTTTCAAATCTATAAACCAAACCAAACCAACGAAGTCGGGTTTTTCAATCTCGGGTTTTCTCGAATTTTTCGATTTTTTTCGGGTTTTCGGATTTTTTTTTCACGATAAGTCTTCATGCCACAAATATATAACTTGTGCTCCATATATTTCTCTAGTCCTACAAGGATACAACTATATAATGTATTTTTCAAGAAAATAATACAATAATATGAGATGAATCATAGCATTGTACTAAAATATTCAATAACAAAAATGCTAAAATTCATAAAGAAAATATAACTAAGTAATAAGCCATAATAAATATTAACATAATCTAAAAGTACTATATAAGTCATGCTAAAATAAGTACAACTATAAGTATATTAGTTATTCAACTAAGAAAAAATAAACTAAGTTATGCATTTTCAATATAAACAATGCAAAACTAAAAAATAGATATCCACACTATTGTCATTTCTAGTGTTGAATTGAATTTTCTTAGTTAGCATTAGTATTGATGTGAAGTTTATTTGAATTACTACCTTTATGAACTATAAAATTTATTGGACCATTCAAGAATGTTAATTCCAAACTTGAAACAATATGTTTAAAGATAAAACTGTGAAAAAGTTTAAGAAATATTTATGAATTGTATTAAAAATAAATATTTATATGTATAAAATATTTGTAAAAATTGAATAAATGTAATATCGGGTTGGTTTGGTTTCGGTTTGACTTTTTTTAGTTAAAACCAAACCAAACCAATTATGGTCGGGTTATTTTTTCCAACACCAAACCAAATCAAACCAACCCATAATCGGGTTTTTTTCCGGTTTGACTCGGATTAACGGTTTGGTGCGGTTTATCGGTTTTCTTTGTACACCCCTACAAGACATAAAATAAATATCATGGACGGGGTAGTAAATAAGGTGATGAAATACAAAAATTTATACAATATTTCAAAAATTTAAACAAAAAAAGAACATTTTCAATGGGTATAGTTGAAATTCATTAAAAATATATAGATAAGTCAATCTACAAAATTTGAGGAAGATTGAAGGTGATTTCGACTGGTTTTGGATCAAAATTTGTAATTAAATCGAGTTCAAAAAAGTCTTCTGCGACACATGTATCAAACATGTATCACGCATGTATCACACACAGGTATACATGGATATACATGTGATACACAATTGATAAAAATATGATACATATGTGATACACAGTGTGATACACATATCATTTTTTTCATGTTTAGCTTTTACTTCGAATTTTCAATTCAAACCACCTCAAAACTTTACCAAATCATCCCAAAACTAAGATTCAAGCTCCTTAAGTTATGCCCAATCTATTATAATAATACCCACTCAAGACAAAGCAAAAATTTAATTTTTTTTTGCTACAAATAGCTAATTGGCTAATTTGGCTAATATTAGTAATATTTTATCAATTGACCAATTTTTATAATGAGCTACATATAAATAGACATAGCTGGTAATTTCCGTTATTATAAACTAATTCTTATATACTGAATTCAAATAATTTTCCTTTCCAAAGCAAACTATTGACCTCGGGTCGCAACTAAACTTGTCGCTCATTTCATAGGCCGATTGTCAGACTGGGCTTGACACTGAACTTCAACGCTATTATTGTCCTTTAAGACGAGGCATTTGCATCTATACCCGTTTTTTATGTCATATTTTAACCTGTGCCCGCTTTGCAAAAAAAATTGCAAGCGTACCCGCTTTTTCGCATAACTTCAGCACACGGGGCTGAAGTAGCAAAGGCAATCACACAAAACTTTAGCATTTTAGTAGCTGGGCCTGAAGTTCAGCTCTAGAGCTGAAGTTTTTGTTTTGTAACTCGCAAACTTCAGCTCTAGAGCTGAAGTTTTATTTTATAAGTTTTTGTTTATTAACCGGGAAACTTCAGCTCTAGAGCTGAAGTTTGCCAGTTATAAAATAAAAACTTCAGCCCTAGAACTGTACAATTTTTCCCCACAAATGCTAACAGTCTCATTAATTGAGTCGCCCTCAGTCAAAAATCTTGACTTATATTAAATCTTTTGTGAACTATGACAAGATGTTCAACATCCTGACTTTTTATAACTGCTACTAGTTAATATTAGTGTCGTTGCCTTTTAGTATCAAAAACAATGTGTCGTAGGGGACTAAGCAGTGACCTCCAGATTAAATCATTAATGAAACAATGGAAGATTTGAAATTCAATTGTACAGTTGCTTTAGCAGCACCAATAACAGAAGAAGAAGAAGAAGAAGAAGAAGAAGAAGAAGAAGAAGAGAAAGGGAAGCTTAAGTTTTTTAAAAAGTGGGTACGGGTGCAAATAGAAAGACAAAGCAGCTACAGGTTAAAAAGGGGCGTCCAAATAGGGCGCCTCGTGCAATTTTTACCTAATATGTGGAGGATAGGTCTCAAAGGTAAAAATTGCATGGGGTGCCCTATTTGGACGCCCCTTTTTAACCTGTAGCCGTTATGTCTTTCTGTTTGCACCCGTACCCATTTTTTAAAAAACTTCAGCTTTCCCTTCTCCTCCCCTTTTGTTATTGGTGCTGCTAAAGCAACTGTACAATTGAATTTCAAATCTTCTATTGTTGCATTAATGATTTAATCTGGATGTCACTGCTTAGTCCCCTACGACACATTGTTTTTGATACTAAAAGGCAACGACACTAATATTAACTAGTAGCAGTTATCAAAAGTCAGGATGTTGAACATCTTGTCATAGTTCACAGAAGATTTAATATAAGTCGGGATTCTTGACTGAGGGCGACTCAATTAATGAGACTTTTAGCATTTGTGGGGAAAAATTGTACAGTTTTAAGGATGAAGTTTTCTAGTTATAACATAGAAACTTCAACTCTAAAGCTGAAGTTTCCTAGTTACAACATAGAAACTTCAGCTCTAGAGCTGAAGTTTTTATTTTATAACTGGCAAACTTCTCTAAAGCTGAAGTTTTTATTTTATAACTGGCAAACTTCAGCTTTTTCTAGTTACAACATAGAAACATCAGCTCTAGAGCTGAAGTTTTTATTTTATAGCTGGCAAACTTCAGCTCTAGAGCTGAAGTTTTCCGGTTATAAAGACAAAAATAGAGCTGAAGTTTTCCAGTACAAAAGAAAAACTTCAGCTCTAGAGCTGAAGGTTTTATTTTATAACTGGCAAACTTCAGCTCGAAGGTTTTATTTTATAACTGGAGCTGAAGTTTCCCGGTTACTAAACAAAAACTTATAAAATAAAACTTCAGCTCTAGAGCTGAAGTCCGCAAGTTACAAAACAAAAACCTCAGCTCTAGAGCTGAACTTTAGGCCCAACTACTAAAATGCTGATGTTTTGTGTGATTGTCTTTGCTACTTCAGCTCCGTGTGCTGAAGTTATGCGAAAAAACGGGTACGCTTGTAATTTTTTTTGCAAAGCGGGCACAGGTTGAAATGTAGCACAAAAAGCGGGTATAGATGCAAATGCCCCCATATTAGCCCACCAGAGGGTGATTTACACACATAGGATCTTTTGGTATCACCATTTAAATTTTGACCCCGCTGGAAAAGACTTGGGGGAAAAGCTTCGGGATTTGAAAGTATGCTCGTGAATCACTATGTTATTCCGTAGTGATTGTCAGGATTCCTGTCCAATTTGCCATAAATTCTAAGCAATCACCGGAACTTCTTGTGTTGTGGTTGAAAATTCCGGTGATCGTCACGTCACGTTTCCTGTTACCCTAAAATTTTAACGAGCGCATTTTAAAATTTTGACGCGAGGTTATTTTTCATATCATTTTTAACGGGATGAAAATATAAATGGTAGTTTGGAAAAGATCCATCCAGTGTAATTTGGTGGCCACGAATGATCAAGAATTCGGGTCCATGTCAGCCCAATCATAGAGGTTCTTTGTCTTCATCATTATCAGCCCAAACTAAAGATAACAACGAAGAAAACACTCATTTTTTTCTTTTTATAATATAGTTAACGGGGAATAGAAATTGCTTAATTGGCAGTAATAGTCTCATGGTTATAGGGATTTGACTATTGCAACTTTAACAGGGAATAGAAAATGTTGAATTGACGCAAAGAATATATTGCATGCATGAATGTTATAGAAGCTTTCTAATTTGAAATTTTAGATCAACCTACAACAGCAACAACTAGACCGACGCTTCATGCTAAGGCAAATTAAGATAGGATATATAGGAATTCTCATTATACATATCGCACCATTTAAGCATGTCTCTGTCTAGATTTTGGATCTACATACGGCCCAAAGTATAAATTTTTTTCTTTCCTATACCATATATGAAACCTTATTATCAAAAATGTGCATAGTTTCTAATTTAAACCCCTGCCCCCTATATTTTTTCTACGGTTATTATACCAATCATTAAATACTAATTAATAGTAGCTAAATCTTCCTAATTTGTCGAGCTAAAATTGAGGAACGGAATATTCTAAAAAGATTTGACGTAAATCAAATCAAATCATATTCTTCCATATATTCCTATTTAGGCGCGCTACAATTATGGAAGTAAATATTCTTCCAGATATTTTTCACCATTGATAGCCATTAAAAAACTTGAAAGTATTGAATTCAAATTTAGGTTTTCAAAAATCATTATTTGTTTGGATTGGGTGTTGTTGAAAATAATCGTGAATATGATTTGGAGTTTATATCTCAATTTTGAGGGGTTTTAGTGAAGATTAGACTTGGTTTTGACTGAAATTCATATTGAAACTCGAAGAAGAAGAAAACATATTGCAGAAATTGTAGATAAATTGTAGATTATTTGTATTCTGATTGTAGATGCTTTATTTTCTGTTTTCACAAATAAAAAACGGCTAAAACTTCTACAAATCTTCTGAAAAACCGTAATTATGTCAAAAATCACAATTATGCTACAATTGGATGGGAATTGGGATATAAAAATTCGATGTACCCAGTTTGTAGATATTTTGTAGATAAATTATAGATTATTTGTATTCTAATTGTAGGTGCTTTGTTTCCTGTTTTCACAAATCAGAAACTACTAAAACTTCTACAAATCTTCTACAAAAAATGCAATTATGTCAAAAATGCCAATTATACTACAATTGAAATGGAAATTGGGATATTAAAATTCAATGTATCCAGTTTGTAGATATTTTGTAGATAAATTGTAGATTATTTGTATTCTGATTGTAGATGCATTTTTTTTTCACAAATCCAATACGACTAAAACTTCTACAAAATCTTCTGCAAAAAACAGTCTACAGTTTATCTATAATTTATCTACAATTTCTGCAATATGTCTTCTTCTTCTTTTTCTTTGAGTTTCAATCTGAATTTCAGTCAAAACCAAGTCTAATCTTCACCAAAACCCCTCAAAATTGAGATATAAACTCCAAAACATATTCCCAATTATTTTCAACAACACCCAATCAAAACAAATAATGATTTTTGAAAACCTAAATTTGAATTCAAAGCTTCAAAGCTTTTTAATGGCTGTCAATGGTGGAATTGTTGCTCTCTTGTCTCTTTGAAGGATTGTTCTTCTTCATTGAGAAATGAAGCTGAAGGTAAATGTGTGTATGAACTTTGAAGATTTAACTTCAATTTTGATGAACTTTGTTGTTCTTCATTGATGAACTTCAACTGGAGTAAAATGGGGAACCAACTTTATTGAAGGATTTCTTCAATTTTCTGTGAATTTAGAGTTAGAATTTGGTTTCAGAAGATGGAAAATGGTAAAAGGAACGTAGGTATGGGTAAAACGTGGGTGAAACTGATGAGTTAGGAGAGAGAAACGTGCAGATTCCTTTAATTAAGGAGTAAAAAATGTATAATTAATTATACCCTTAATTAATTATAATATAAAATTAATAATTTAGTATACCAAGTGTAATTAAGTCAAATCTTAAACATTGAGGGTAATAAGATTTCCTGCGTGTCATAGGAATAAAAAAATCTCCTCTTAAAAAAAAAAAAAGGGTGGAACAGGAAGAGTATTTACAGTAATTCTGAGTTCCACCTGATGGCTAACAAGCATTACCAATCTACGCTCAAAGAAATAGTATTGGAAGACACTTCTAGAAGCAAACAATTAAAGTAATCCCACAAAGATAATTTATGAATATAAGGATTATTGCTCAAAATAACTTGTTAGCATAATGGAGGCTTTCTTTAAGTATACTTAACGTGTATAGAGTTAATATTTTTCGCTAGAAAATGTTTGTTTCTGAAGCAAATATTGATAGATGTCTGCTGGACAGCTATCTAATACATCTAGATGACACCGTATTTTAAACCGCTCTATTTCGACGTAATTATTCTCTTTTTAAAAGAAAATAAATTCAATGAAAAATGAAAATGATCTAATGAAGTTTAATTGTTAAAATATCATGGTATAACCAGTTTTCACACTGGTCAATGAAAAATAGCCAGCGTTTACCAAGTCAATTAAAAATAGCCACTATTTTGCTGCAACAAGGACCGGTCCAGTATAATATACGGGAATTCTGGTGCATTTGTGTACGAACTCCAGCATATTATGCTGGACCGGTATACTTTACTAACTCATGTAAAATTTGCGGGAGACTGGAGCACCAGTGCTCCAAACTTCAGTATATTATACTGGACAATTATACTTGCTGGAACTCCCGTAAAATTTGCGGGAGTTCCAGCATAATTATGCTTGAACTCCCGTAAATTTACGGGAGTTCAAGCATACTTATGCTGGAAATCTCGTAAAATTTACGGGCGTATTTTTTCGGATTTTGAATAGTGTTTTCGCTCAGATTTAAAGTGGCTAAATTTCGATGACTTTTAAAACTTGGCTATTTTTCAACGACCAGTGATAAATATGGCTATTTTTGAATTTCTCCCGGCTTAATTCTCGCTTCTCTCTTAAAGAACCTCTACCTTCCAAATTCTATCACTTTCAACATTGTTGTTGTTGAAAACATATTATAGTTAGCTATCGAGTTTCGATAGTAAACAAAAATCCGACATCACGAGTGGTCAAATCTTTAGAGGAAAACCATTAATTGTGCCATATGACTATGTCAATCTTGTCTTCTAATGCAAATTCTATACTATAGACATTTGTTTGAAAGCCATGTTGGGTTGGTTATTAATAAATAATAATAAAATAGGTGTGAATGAAAAATGATGGGAAAAAAATCGAGGGAAGTGAAATTTTGAATGAGTTCATTTCACTTATGCACTTTGTCTCTCATTGGTAGAAGGAAAGAAAATCTTTGTGTATATAAAGAGAAGCTTCATCTTTTAGCTCTTAAAGAGCTAAGAAGAAGACAAGCCTTGCGCCGTCGTCGTCGTCCCTCGCTCGGCTCAGCTTCGGATTTGGATTTGGATTTGTCAAAGATTGATTGATTAATTTTTTTGGACAAAATTCTTTTCAAATATTTTATTAATTAAATTAAATTAATTAAAAAAATCAATCCGAAATAACCCATGACCCGCGACCCGGCCCGTTTTTCTTTCCCGGATTATTTTAAATCCGTTTTTATATTTCCCCCAATTTTTTGAACAGCAATGGCTGTTCTGAAACAGTGTAACACCTGTTCCAACAGCTATGGCTGTTCTGAAAGGTTGCAAACCTCTTCAGAAATAGCACCAGGTTGGCTATAAATATACCTTCAAATCCCAGAATATTTACTTACGGAATTTTCTGATTATCTTCTTCTTCTTCTGCACAAAAATTCCAGTGTGTTTGCTGCCATCGAGTGGTTCGCTGATCATCGGCGTTTTTGGTACCAATACTCCTGTGAATTAAATCGTTCTATCCTGAGAGAATATATTCCATAACTTCAGGTACTTGAGGGGAATAATTTCCTTAAGGACACACTGTGTATTCACTGGGTTTGATTTGTTCCTCCAACATTTTTTTCAGAATTTATTTTGAAGAAGTTTACTATTTTCGGAATTTAATTTCTACTAACTTTCTATTATTGTTTTCAGAAAAATTATTATTTAATTTATTTTCAGCAATACATATATATAACAATCTTAAGGAAATTAATTTTTATTATATTCTGTATTCTGTCTGGATTTTACTATTCTGATTTGAAGATATAAAAACTTCATCAAGCTATTGAAATTCAGAAAACGATTTGAAGAACATAAAAACTTCATCATTTTTCTGTAAAACAGTATATAAAAACATTCGTTGTTTTTTATGTACTGTTTATTGATTACAGTATTATTTACTGTTTTGGTTATGCCATTAATTGATTTCTTCTGTTGTTGACAGTAAGAAATGGAAAATGAAAATGGAAATCCTTCTGCGACTGTTGGTGCAACGACGATAGCCTCGTCAAGCCACACTGTTGTTCCTCCGGCTGAGAAACCGGGAAAATTTTCTGAAACCAACTTCAAAGGTTGGCAGCAAAGGGTGTTCTTTAGGCTTACCACACTTGGTATGCAGAAATTCACTAGTGAAGAGCCGCCAGTGCCTGCTGCGGACATGCCGGATAATGAAAAGTTCATGGTTGTTGAGGCGTGGAAGCAGGCAGATTTTCTTTGCAAAAGCTATATCTTAAGTGCTTTAGAATATGACTTGTACAATGTGTACAATGCAATGAATATGTCGAAAGAATTATGGGACGCACTTGAGAAGAAGTACAAGTCAGAAGATGCATGCTTGAAGAAGTTCGTGGTTGCAAAGTTTCTAGACTATAAAATGATAGACAACAAAACTGTGAGAACCCAAGTTCAGGAACTTCAACTTATTTTTCACGACCTTATTGCTGAAGGTATGGTCGTGAATGAAGCATTTCAGGTAGCTGCTATGATTGAAAAATTGCCTCCTTCGTGGAAAGATTTCAAGAACTATCTGAAGCACAAACGCAAAGAAATGAAGTTGGAAGATCTTATGATACGTCTAAAGATCGAGGAAGACAACAAAACAGCCGAGAAGAAGTCTCGTGGAAATTCAACGATCATGGGAGCTAATATCATTGAAGAGACTTCTCCAAAAAGTAAGAAGAGGAAGAGGTCTTCTGGAAAACTAAGGAGCAGAACAAAAAGAAATTCAAGGGTAGCTGCTACAATTGTGGAAAAGTCGATCACAAAAGCCCTGATTGTCGTCTCCCGAAAAAGAATAAGAAGAAGGGACAAGCCAACATAGTGGAAAAGAATAATGACATTGATGATCTTTGCGCAATGCTTTCGGAATACAATTTAGTTGGAAATCCGAAAGAGTGGTGGATGGACTCTGGAGCCGCTCGACATGTTTGTGCTGTCAAAGAAGCATTTGCGACTTACTCTACTGCTGGTCCGGAAGAAGAAATTTCCATGGGAAATAATGCAACTGCCAAGATTGAAGGTTATGGGAAGATATTCCTGAAGATGACTTCCGGTAAGGTGTTAACGCTCAACAACATTCTTCATGTTCCTACTACTATGAAGAATTTAGTTTCTACTTATTTACTTGTAAAGAATGGATTCAAATGTGTATTTGTTTCTGATACAGTTGTTGTAAGCAAGAACGAAATATATGTTGGAAAAGGCTACCTCACGGAGGGCCTTTTCAAACTCAATGTAATGGTTGTTGACAGTATGAATAAAATTTCAGCTTCTTCTCATTTATTGGAGTCAAATGATTTATGGCATATTCGTTTAGGATATGTCAATTATAAAACCTTGCGGAAGTTAATTAATTTAGAAGTATTGCCTAAATTCGAGTGTAATAATTCAAAATGTCAAATATGTATTGAATCTAAGTTTGTAAAACATACTTATAAGTTTGTTGAAAGGAATTCAAATCCTTTAGACTTAATTCATACTAACATTTGTGATATAAAGTCGACACCATCTCGAGGTGGGAAAAAGTATTTTATTACTTTTATTGACGGTTGCACTAGATATTATTATGTTTATTTGCTTAATAATAAGAATGAAGCAATTGAAATATTTAAGCAATGCAAGAGTGAGGTAGAAAATCAATTGAATAAAAGATCAAAATGATTAGAAGTGATAGAGGTGGAGAATATGAATCTCCGTTTGCAGAAATATGTTCAGAATATGGAATTATCCATCAAACTACTGCACCTTACACACCTCAATCCAACGGAATTGTGGAAAGAAAAAATCGGACATTAAAAGAAATGATGAATTCTTTAATAATAAGTTCCGGATTACCGCAGAGTTTGTGGGGGGAAGCTATCCTTACAGCTAACTGAATACTCAACAGAGTACCCCATAACAAAACGCAATCTATTCCATATGAAAAATGGAAAGGAAGAAAACCCAACTTGACATATTTCAAAGTGTGGGGGTGTCTAACAAAGGTACAAGTTCCTTTACATAAAATGGTTAAAATTGGACCAAAAATAGTAGATTGCGTTTTCATTGGATATGCTACATATAGTAAAGCATGTCGATTTTTGGTTCATAAATCTGATAATCCCGAGATTCATATTAATACGGTAATGGAATCAGATAATGCTGAATTCTTTGAAAGCATCTATTCGTATAAAACTAAAAGCGAGTCGTTAAGTGAAAAACCTAAACGACCTCGGGAAGAACCAAAGAAATATACTCCAAGTGTAGAAGATCCAAGGCATAGCAAACGTCAAAGAACATATATGTCCTTTGGACAAGATTTTGTGACATTCTTGCTTGAAAATGAGCCTCAAACTTTTAAAGCAACTATGTCGTCTTCTGATTCAGCATTTTGGAAAGAGGCAGTCAATAGTGAGATTCAATCAATTTTGGATAATCATACATGGGAATTGGTTGATCTTCCTCCAGAAAATAAGCCTTTAGGTTCGAAATGGATTTTTAAACGGAAAATTAACGTTGATGGCACTATTAACAAATATAAGGCAAGACTTGTTGACAAAGGTTATATACAAAAGGAAGGCCTTGATTACTTTGACACTTACTCGCCAGTAACGAGGATAACATCTATTAGGGTGTTAGCAGCACTAGCGGCCGTGTATGGTCTTGAAAACCATCAAATGGATGTTAAAACAGCTTTCCTAAATGGAGAATTGGAGGAAGAAATTTACATGGAACAACATGAGGGTTTTGTGGTTCCTGAGAAAGAAAAGAAAGTGTGCAAACTTGTTAAGTCACTTTATGAACTTAAATAAGTACCCAAACAATGGCATGCAAAATTTGACCAAACAATGCTGGCAAATAGATTTAAAATCAACGAGTGTGACAAATGTGTTTACATTAAAAATACTCCAGTTCATGAAGTCATTGTTTGTTTATATGTTGATGACATGTTGATAATAAGCAAAAGTATGGCAGATATAAATGCTACAAAGCGCATGTTGGCTAGGAAATTCGACATGAAAGACTTGGGAGTTGCTGATGTGATCTTAGGAATCAGAATTCGCAAGACTCCACAAGGTCTAACATTATCACAGTCTCGCTACATTGAAAAGGTACTTGACAAGTTCAAGTATTTGGATTTCAAAATTGCCAAGACTCCAATTGACGTGAGTTATGCACTTACAAAGAATGAAGGTGAAAGTGACTCACAACTGGACTATGCAAGAGTATTGGGAAGTTTGATGTATATCATGAATTGTACGCGACCAGATATAGCATATTCTATTAGCAAACTGAGTCGGTTTACAAATAATCCAAATAAAATACATTGGATGGTAATGAAACGAGTTTTGGGATATCTGAAACATACCCAAAATTATGCTTTGCATTATAACAAATATCCTTCCGTGATCGAGGGATATATTGATGCAAATTGATCACCGGATCATCTGAAGTTAAATCCATGAGTGGATATATTTTCACAATTGGGGGTGGAGCAATGTCTTGGAAATCATCCAAACAAACGTGCATCGCCCGTTCTACAATGGAATTTGAATTCATAGCTTTAGATAAGGCCGGTGAGGAAGCTGAATTGGCTTCGAAGTTTCTTGGAAGATATTCCATTTTGGCCCAAACCTTTGTCACCTATATGTATACATTGTGATAGTCAAGCGGCAATAGGTAGGGCAGGGAGCGTTATGTATAACGGAAAATCTCGTCATATCCGACGGAGACACAATACCGTTAGACAACTACTCTCTAGTGGTGTTATCTCAATTGAATACGTAAAGTCAAAACATAACGTGTCGGATCCACTTACAAAAGGCCTATCTAGAGAGGCAGTTGAAAGATCATCAAAAGGGAATGGGGTTAAAGGCCTAGGACAAGTCATCATGGCGGTAACTCTACCTAGCAGATTGGAGATCCCAAGAGCTAGGTTCAAAGAGATCAAACAAAGTTATGAATGACGGTTCAAAATTTTCAACTAACTCAACCCATTCTCGTGATGAAGACAATGTTCAAAAATGAGGTAAAGCATTAAGGCTTTTTTGATGAGTCAATAAAGCTTAAAGCTTAGTCTGGCAGGATATGACCAGACAGTGTATCTTTAGGATTACACGTTTAGGAATCCCCTATGTGAGTGTGAAGTGTAAGCCGCTTCAAGGAGAATGAAAGTAAAGGCCCATTCTCTAAGCACTCATGAAACCAGGCGGTGTTCATGACTGAAATGAACACAACCGTGAGAACCATAGATGGTTAAGGATTGATTGTGTGACTTATGTTGTCTAGGTATACAACAAAGCTCGACGGTTCAAAGATATCAAATCAACCGATTGACCGAGTATATCCGATATAAGTTCACTACGGAAAGTTCAAAGGAAAACCTACTTATCCAGATGCAATCAATTCATGCTTGTAAAGCACACACACGTCTGTGTATTCCTTTGAGTTTATAGCCATTCCCCATTCATGTGGGGGACTGTTGGGTTTGTTATTAATAAATAATAACAAAAGAGGTGTGAATGGAAAATGGTGGGAAAAGAAATGGAGGGAAGTGAAGTTTTGAATGAGTTCATTTCACTTATGCACTTTGTCCCTCATTGGTAGAAGGAAAGAAAATCTTTCTATATATAAAGACAGGCCCATCTTTTAGCTCTTAAAGAGCTAAGAAGAAGGCAAGCCTCACGCCGTCATCGTCGTCGCTCGCTCGGCTCGGCTTAGGCTTCGGATTTGGATTTGGAAAAGATCGATTGATTGATTAATCTTTTTAGAAAAATTTCTTTTCAAATAATTAATTAATTAATTAAATTAATTAAAGAAAATTCAATCCGAAATAACCCGTGACCCGCAACCCGGTCCGGTCCGGCCTATTTTTCTTTTTCGGATTATTTTAAATCCGTTTTTATATTTCCCGCAATATTTTGAACAGCCATGGCTATTCTGAAACAGTGTCACACCTGTTCCAACAGTTATGGCTGTTCTGAAAGGTTGCAAACCTCTTCATAAACATCACCAAGTTTGCTATAAATATACCTTCAAATCTTACAATATTTACTTACGAAATTTTCCGATTATCTTCTTCTTCTTCTTCTTCTTCTTCTTCTTCTTCTTCTTCTGTACAAAAATTCCAGTGTGTTTTGCTCCCATCGAGTGGTTCGCTAATCATCGGTATTTTTGGTACCAACACTCTGGTAAGTTAAATCGTTCTATTCTGGGAGGATATATTTCATAACATCGGGTACTTGAGGGGAATAATTTCCTTAAGGACACACTATGTATTCAGTGGGCTAGATTTGTTCCTACAACGTTTTTTCAGAATTTATTTTGAAGAAGTTTACTATTTTCGGAATTTAATTTCTACTAACTTTCTGTTTTTATTTTCAGAAAGATTGTTATTTAATTTATTTTCAGCAATACAGATATATAACAAGTATTTGTCGCGAAGCAGGACACAATATGTTTTCTGACACATTATTTTTTAATAACTGGTATATAATAGAGTATCGAAGTCAATTGCAAGTTTAATTTGTGATTGCTCAGACGTTCAGTAGTGGAGGGTTGTTTAGTTTACGGTTTAATTATGCGGCGATATAATATAAAGATTATATTTATTAGTGAATAATAATGTAAAAACTGTCATGAGATTAATTATGAAAGAATTACAAGAAAATACACATGATTTCACACCATAACAGAAAATGGCCCATGTTTCTAAGTTTTACCCTACCTAGCCCACATTGTACATATTTTAAAAGCACTTGTAAATTCAAAATATGTATTTTTACAACCATTATTTCTAAAAGCTATGGAGTTAATTCTCTGTTCTCACAACTATTGCTTTCACTCTCTCTTCTTCTCGCATCTTTTACATATACTTCAAAGGGCCATATATTTTCTGCTTCTCCTCGTGTGTCACATGCTTGCAATGAAAGAAAATTGAAGAATAGAAATCCGCCATTGAAGACCATTCAAAGCTTTGTTTTTGAAAATGGATTTTTGAATTTGTTCGTTGTTTGTATTGGGTATTGTTCCAATTGATTGAAAATATCAAAAGGAGTTCAAAATTTAAATTTAAAGTGATTTAGAGTAGATTTGAGCAAGATTTGAGTTAAATTTCAGAAAAGACGCAAGGAAGAAGACGAAGTCAGTTTTTTGTATAATTATGTATAATCTTGTATAATATTGTATATGAGTGTAGAAACACACCTTATACACTATTATACACTTTTACACCTTTATACAAGCGTCCGTAGACGAACTTCTTCCATGATTTTCAGTTGCAATTCTTGTTCAAAACCAATCCAAAGCTCCATTAAATGACTTCAAATTTTATATACAATTTCCTTATGCTATTTCTAACAAGTCTAAATAACACCCGCTCTATATTTCTCACAAAATAGAATTCGGAATTCAAACCCACTTATTTAAGCTTGTTAAAAATCTTATTTTAACCACCCAAATGAATTTGGTTTGTTGAATTAATATTTGAGTGACACTTACTGATTCGAAAACTAATTTAAAAGCTTGAGGAATCTTTTTTAAAAATTAAATAGTAATTTTGAGAACCTAATGGAGTTAGATGTTGAATCTTAGCCTATTATTTATGGGCTAGTTGGTTGTAAATTAAAATATGGGCTATAAAATTGAAAAGTATGGAGCTCAGTTGTTCTAATGTGAAATTTTTCCATTAATTATTATGTGTGAATTGGTGCGATCACGTGGGAGACCAACTTCGTTCTTCTTATTACTAATTTTATGGGTCAAAATCAGTCTAAAGAAATACTTGGTACTTCACGCACATTATTACATTTGATACATTTATTGTTAGCAAATTAATTCTGTTTCTTCACTGCTCATACCTTTCATATTGTCAACTCAAGATTTGAAGTTATTAGCTTTAACTAGGATAGACCCTCCGTAATAATAGATTAATTAGTTAATTAACCGAAGATTATTATTTTTTGGTCAAATAATTTGGCGCCGTCTATGGATTATTCTAGTTAAAATCCTAGTTTCTTTCAGATCTAAAAGAAAACAATACAAAACCTTATCTTTTATTGCGTGCATAGTTGAACATGGCAGGTAATGAAGAGGAAAGAATGAAGGCATTAGCGAGTCTTACTAACAACCTCCTAAACACCATCAACAAAGTTGTTGGAACAGATACTAAGGATGTGACACAAAACGCCTCCCCCAGACGGAGTGGTTTACACCTCCCTTACGGCAGTATCACAGCCTCCGACGGTAAAAGGGGCCGCTACATCCACAACGGAAGAGGCAGCACCGACAGTGAAAAAGCTGCTCGAGGCGTGGTTGACAAACAAGTTGACCAGCATTCTCGACAAGCCCGCCCAAAGGACGAACAAAGAAGATGCGAGAGTTTGCGTCGCACCAGTGACAGACGAGCAGCACGACCCTCCTCTTGTAACACGTATTACTCACAATATTAGTGATGCAGGTAACGACACCCTCACAACCATTTTGAGGAAGATGGGGGAGATGGAGAATGAGAACAAAATGCTCCGCGACCAAATGAAAGAGCATCAAGAAAGGGTAGAAAAAATACCAGGCACCCCAAAACTCTTACCAAAAAGATACATCGGCCGGTTTGTTGAGTAACCGTACAGAGATGAAGCTGCACCGCACGCCATACCCAAAACCTTCAAACTACCGCCATACTTGAAAATATACGATGGCACGACAGACCCTGAGGATCATGTGACCCATTACGTCACCTCAGTAAAAGGCAACGACCTCGCCAAAGAACAAATGTCTTCCATATTACTGAAGAAGTTTGGTGAAACCCTCATCGGGGAAGCAGTAACTTGGTACTCATAGCTACTTGCATGCTCCATAGAGTTTTTCGAGAAAATGGCCGACAAGTTTGTAACCACCCTTGCTGGGACTAAGAAAGCAGAGGCGAGGGTGAATGGCATATTTGCTATTAAACAATCACCCAATGACGGACCAAGAGATTTCCTCGCCTAATTCAACTGTGTGAGGATGACCTTACCAAATGTATCAGAGCGAATGGAAGTAGCAGCTTTTGTGGAACTGGTTAAACAGGAATGGTTCGAGGGCGACTAAAAAATTGCTGAGCCGACTAATGAAATATCCCCTAACCACTTGGGATGAGATACATAATGCCTACTTTGCCGAAGTTCGAGCTGATGAGGACGACTACAATGGGCCAACTCAACAGCTAACCTCAGTCCAAATGGAATCCAGGAAAGACCGAAGAAATGACACCAACAGGGACCATGCAGGCCCGCGACCCAACCGTGAAAGACATCAACCATATGTTAGATCAGCCGTCATGCTACCTCCCCGTCATGGAGACAGCCCATCTAGGTCGCAAACAGGGACTTACCGAGGCGAAAGAGGTATGCCTCCACTGCTATCTGCTCACAATTTCTATGTTTCTCCCTTAGAAATAGTCTACGAAATGGAGAAGCTTGGCCTAAAATTGAAGTGGCCACAGAATATGAGGTCCAAATCAAACACCAGAAAGTCAACGCCCTCTGTGAATTCTATCAGGAACGGGGCCAAAAAATCGAGGACTGCATCGCTCTAAGGTAAGAGGTCATGAACATGCTTCACCAAGGACATCTGAAAGAATATTTGAGCGATCGAGGAGGGGAAAATGTTGCTCGAGGATGCGAACAATATCAGGGTCCACCAAAACTGCCCTTCCCAACTTGAACCATCCAAATGATCATCGGAGGAGGCGAAGACGCGTCAATCAACATCGTAAAATTCACAATCACCCGCAAGATGAAACGATCAGTCACTTATGAATGGTATGACTAACTCGAAGAGAGTATCATCTTCGATAAGTCAGATACTCACGGTTTGGTCTTTCCTGACTATGACACCCTTGTTATTACTTTACGCATCTTAGATACTGATGTAAAAATTATTATGGTCGATGATGGGAGCGGCACATGCATTGTCCACCCTCAAGTTATCACACAAATAAATATCGAGGATAGGATAGTGCCACCCTGTATCGCACTGACGAGTTTTAACAATGCAACTGAGCAGACATCTGGAGAAATCACGCTACCCGTCCTGGCCAGCGACGTCACTTCGGAGACCACGTTCCACATCGTGGATCAGGATATGACATACAACGCGATCATAGGCCGGCCTTGGATACACGCTATAAAAGTTGTCCCATCTAGCTTATATCAAGTCATAAAATTTCTCACCTCTTGGGGGGTATTCAGCATCCGAGGAGAGCAGGGCACTACCCAAGAATGTTATCGCATCACCCAAGACTACCCATACACCCAAAAATTGAAAGGCAAAGCTGAGGCCTCATAGAAATTAACAGGGTCAGGGTCAGGTGATGACGAAGGGAAAGATGTCATCAGGGACCCCAAAATCATAGAGGCCATAAGGTTATCCATAGAGGATCTTGACCCTGTACAACTCGACAAAGATGACCACAACAAAAAATCCTTCCTCGGTCCACAAACTTCAGGAACAAGGTAAATTCCATCAATTTTTAGCCAACAATAGAGACTTGTTTGCCTTTTGCCATGTTGATATGCCAGGCATACCGAAAGATATAGCGACACATAAGTTGAACATCAACCCATTTTACCCCTCAGTGCGGCAAGTTAGATGGGAATTCAATTTCGCAGTCAATGACGCGATCCGTGAGGAGGTTGAAAAATTACTAGCAAATGGCTCTGTCAGAGAATCAAAGTACCTCAATGGGTTGCCAACGTGGTCATGTTGAAAAAGAAGAATGGGAAATGGCGGATGTGCGTAGACTTCATAGATATGAACAAAGCTTACCCGAAAGACTCATTCCTGCTATCCCATATTGACCAGCTCATTGACGCAATGGCCAGGCATGAGCTATTAAGCTTCTTAGATGCCTACTCGGGCTACAACCAGATCCTCATGGAGGAGGAAGACCAAGAAAAAACCACTTTCATCACTCACCAGGGGACGTAGTGCTACAGAATGATGCCTTTGGGACTGAAAAACATGGGCGCGACGTATCAGAGGTTGGTGACAAAAATGTTCAAAGACCATCCCGACAAAACTATGGAAGTCTACATCGACAACATGTTGGTCATGTCAAAAATGAAGGAGGATCACATCGACCAGTTGAAAAAGGCCTTCGACATACTCAGATGATATAGTATGAAACTGAACCCCGAAAAATGTGCCTTCGGCATAACCTCAGGAAAGTTCCTTGGTTTCTTGGTATCACAATAGGGCATCGAGATCAACCCTGACCAAATCAAAGTTATAAAATGAATACCGCAGAACCTAACCAGTAAGAAACAGGTACAGAAGTTAATCGGTCGCATAGCCGCCCTGTCAAGATTCATCTCACGGACCTTCGACAAATGGAATAAATTTTTCAGTGTACTTAAGAAAGACAATGGACTCCAATGGTGTCACACCACCTTTTTCCGAAGAAAGCTTTTATCGGCTTTTACTACACCCCGGGAAGGGATATAGTAACAAAGGAGTTTTTCCAATTTAAGGACAATCGAAACGGGATTCGTTTTTATTAAAGATTCAGAGTCGCCACTTGAGAGATTTATGGTGTCCCAAGTCACCGATTTGAATCCCGAATCGAGGAAGGGTTTGACTCTGTTTAACAGTCGCGAACCAGAAATCCGGGTAAGGAATTCTGTTAACCCGGGAGAAGGTGTTAGGCACTCCCGAATTCCGTGGTTCTAGCACGGTCGCTCAACTGTCATATTTGGCCAAAATATTTAATTTTAATACATGTTATCCTATTTGTGCATTTTTAGAATTAATTACCACTTTTGTCAAATTATTTTATTTTTAAGAAAGTGAACGTCGTTTAAGGACATGTTTTCGGATTACGTCACATGAAATGCACCCGGATCCTCGACATATTCTCATTCGACGTTTTTTAATTTGGATTTGGGTTGCATGAAATGTACACCTGTATTAGGAAAGTAATATTATTAAAAATCGAGCCTAAAGTGGCTAACGTGTTGTTATATTTTGGGAAGGCCGTGAAATTAGCTAAACGGCCTATCCCGAATACTAAGTATTTTAGTAAGTAATTAATTAGGGCCTCGCAATTATATATTTGATTTGGCAAGGCTCGTCCCATTTTATTATTAAAAGGCCAGGCCTAAAGTGACTAAGTTTTCTATATTTGTTTTGTTTCTAAAGGTCAATTAACTCATACAAATAGAAATTCGAATCTCGAATTCAAGTCCGAATTCAAACAAAAGAAATGAACCTTTTAGCTTGAACCGGCTACTTAATTCAAAACCCGATTTTTATATTTATGGTTTAATTTCCTTATTCCTATTATAATTTTAACATACTAAAATTTACACTAATTTTGGGCTTCAGAAGGTGTGGCCCAACAGAGCAATGTAAAATCCAGCTTATATTTAATTATTAGAGCTTAACCAATTCAACTCCTATACAACCAATTAAACTAACCAGCCTCACAAATTACCGGACAAGCATGATTTTATACCGCTAGTGAGGATACTATCTTGCAAATTTTGAACTCCAGCATTCCTATTTTTTTTACTATTAATTAACTAACACACTTAACTTCTGGCTAATTCTACTAATGACTTACTTAAATTAATAATCTGTTTACTACTTAAACAAACTTATGTATTTTAGATGAAAACATTGACGAAACCTGATTTCAAACTATTTAGTTTTTTACCGATATTCATATACATATCAGTTATTTAACTGTCTAATTGAGAATACATGTGTATTTGTTAACAAAAGTATCATTATACATTTTTTGCGATTATAAGCAATTCGTATATCCAAAGGCCTGATTACTAATTCGTTTACTCTTTTTATATATCAAACTTCTAAACAACACATGTAAATTATATTGCTAGTACTCGAAGCTATTACATTTCATTGTAATATGATGATACTGTTTGAAATTAACCTAAATGATATCTAATCTGATTTAATACATGAACTTATTTATACTTTTAGTTCTGATTTCAAAAACAAACTGAAGTAAAGTAAAAAAACGAAATTGACAAAAAAATGTTAATAAGTTATTTTAGTTCTCCTTTTCATACTATATCCAAACGAAATCTAAACTAATGATAATGACATTATCCTAGAATCTAAATACTACTAATCAAAAGTCCGGCTGTTCAAAAGGTCTAAGAAACAGTCCAAATTATACAGTCCCATACAAAAATTACTAATCCTATCGAATACAATTTCATATCTAAATATTGTATCTATACTAATCTAATGATATTAGAGCAGATATAATGCCAACAACCAAATTTTATTTCGTTGCATAGAACTTGTAGAGCATCAATAGAAATAAAGGTGTACCTGAAAAAATAATGAAAAATCGATGAAATTCTAGGTCAAATGAACAGAAACAGGAATCAGCAACAGAAATCAAACAGCAAACTCAATCACAGCCTCAATAAATCCAGATTTAGACCAGCAAATGATATGATTGGAATAACCCTCGACTTAGTTCAGTACAAACTCAGCAGTATTTTTGATCACCAGATCCACACAAAATCAACAAACAGTCTTCGATTTGAAATTGAAACCAATGAAACAGTAAAATTTCGAGCTTTTCCTACTGTTTTTGATATTTTTGAGTTTTTGAATTTCAAAGATGTGAATTTAGATAGACTAACCGAAGTATTTGAGAGAGATTTCAGATTGCCAAAACTTATTAAATGAGGCATATAGGTGCCTATTTATAGATTTAAAAATGGAGGGAAGTTCAAACTTTGTTAATTACAAAGTAGTCCCTCTTTTATTTCAATTTTATCCTTATTTTTATTAGATATTCGATTACTAACCCTTTATTTATGAAGAATTACACCTGTTACCCCATCTAGAACATTCTATCTTGATATATTTCCTA